>JACWRQ010000013.1:0-200223 GCA_014849955.1 Cryphonectria carpinicola | reverse complement strand
GGGGGGGGGGGGGGGGGGGGGGGGGGGGGGGGGGGGGGGGGGGGGGGGGGGGGGGGGGGGGGGGGGGAGTTTAATCGTAGAGGAGGAAGTCAACATATTCGTGAAAGTCGGTCAAATTCACACCGATGCCGTCGAAAGGATGTCGACAACCTCAAGCGGCAGACCAGGGAAGGGGGAAACTTACAATCAGGTGGCATTTCGCTCATCCTGGCGATCTTAGGGAAGAACAGGGCCGTATTGGCGGATAGTAAGTAAAGAGGAGATATACGTATATATGAAAAGTTTGTCTCAAATCAACCGCTCGAATCCTTCCAACGATGAAGGCGTGAGCCACGAGTGTGTTGAATATGCCTCTGCTTCCTGTGTGGTGCATAAGCGGGTGCAACGGCAACCTGGCTGGCCATAAGCAAACTAGGTGTATAAATGAGGAGTAATTCACCTTGGAGTAATGGTAGAAGCTTCGTCAATGAATCGGACGTGTGGTAGCATCAGCGTTCAGGGAGCCACAAGCATTATGACCTGAGAGTTACATTGCTTGTGCTGGCCGGGGGAGGGGGGAAGCCCCGTGGATGATGGATGATCGGAAGAGTGGTAGGGGTCGGGCTACTCCAAAGGCTGCTGCTGGCGATGCAGGATTTTATGCATGCACGGGAGGGAAGGATTAAGTACCAACGCAACGTCAGTTGTACAGTACATGATCGCCCGACCCCCACATGGGCTATCCAGGTAAAGTGTAGGGTGCAGCAACGCCGTGGCATGTTGGCAGACGGCACAGCTTGCGTGTGTGGATGATCGCTCCCAGGTACCGTGAGGTTGCACGCGTTGCCATGAGGCATTGATGCTCCTTTCATGTCGTAGCTATGGTCAAGGGCTGAAGATTGGAAGAGAGGTCCGATAGCTTTATCATGACTATTGGATTCAATGGCTATAGGCCAGTAGGAGGAGGTCAGACCTGGCGAGCCCGTATCGTACAGACGGCGTGCGTCCCACCCAGCTAAAATAGACAGAACTAGCATGCCGAAAAGACAGACCCTTTTATATATATATATACATATAACCCTTGTAGAAAAGAGACCTCCTATCCCTTTCATAAATGAGAAGTATAACTCTCGACCAGTTAGAGGGACCTTGCAAATTATACAGATCCGTCGATCCATGGTGGATCGTTGCTCGTCGTGTACTCCAGACGCCTCCCCTCCCCTCCCCGCCTTTTCTTCTTCTTCCTTCTCCTTTTCTTCTTCTTCTTCCTCCGCAGCTATCCAACCAGTCATCCAATTCAAGGCTACCGCGCCAGGGGTATAATGCTTTAAACCAAGCAGTCGGAATGGCCCGCTCAGGCGTTGCTGTGGCGGGGTCGTTTGCGGGCACTGCCAGGCACACCAGGGTGCATCTTGGCGTTCGTCTCGCGCTTGAGCTTCTCGTCGAGAACCCGGGCTGTAAAGAAGTGAGTACAAGGAGACCACACGCAAAATACCAAAATAATAATAATAATAATAAGCTGGCAGAAAGAGAAAAGCTCACTGAGGACGTCGTAACCGAATTGCGGGAACTGCATGCAGAGGGCCTTGAACTCGGGCTCGGCCTCGGCGCGCAGGGTGTGGGAGCGGCTTGCCCAGAAATTGGCGATCGGGGCGCGGATGGCAGTGTCGGCGTCGGAGGTGTAGGCATAGACGTATTGGGCGTATGCAATCTCGCCCTTGGCGGTGGAGTTGACGCAGTGGATCTTGGAGCTGGCGAGGGTCCGCAGGCTCGGGACCTGGAACTTCTCGGCCAGAGTGTAGACGCGGGCGTGTTTCAGGAGCTGTCCGCCAGTCTCGTCGACCTCAGGGATGGCCGAGTCGGTCTCGAGAGCGCGCTGGCCGGGCAGCTTCTTGGGGAAGTATTCGCCGGTGTAGAGGTACTCGAGGAAACAGCCGACGGCGTCCATGTCCTCGTCGGGAAGCTCAATCTGGCGGGGCTGGCACGACGGCACGGGTCATTCTCTGGTTCTTTGGGGGGTGTCGGGTGCCAGGACATGTACTCACGCTGCCGTCGTCACTGAAGTTGTCGCATTGCGCCTGGAAGTAGGGACTCTGGACCAAGAGGCCCTGGTGTGCAGTGAGGATGGTCTCGTTCTCGCCAGAACCGACAATAAGGGTGACAACTGGACTGGTCAAGTAGTCGATAAAGGGTGTGCGAGCAGACTCTGGCTCGACGACGGTGTCCTCGCCGGCAAAGGGCAGCTCAGAACGTTCGCCGTTACCCGCGTCCGCAGCAGCTTCGCCCCCCTCTGCCATCTCGACATCGGCGCCACGATTAGCGCTTGGTTCCTCGATTATATCATCGTTGGCAGTGTCGGCCATCATAGCCTGGATGTCACAGGCCTACTCCCCCGGGGGGGGGGGGGGGGTGAGGGGCGAAGGAGGTCTGTTGGAATTCACTGGGTCAGCCGAACTGGTGAGGAAGAGGAGGACGAGGACGAGGACGAGGACGAGGAAAGCGGACGGGGCCTGCGCAACGTACGGCACAGGGAGCATGACCACAAAGAAAGAAGAGAAAGAAGAAGAAAACCAACTTTTGAAAAGAGCCGTAGAGCTACGCAGAGCCAATTGATGGTCTTCGCCCGTGACAAGAAAGTGAGAGTCCGAGGCGGGACATAAAGACCAGAGAGGCTGGGATGTTGTACGTAACATCGCTGCTGCCAGGGGCAACGGCCCTCCAAGGTGAGAGTGGGCCATAGCTCCAAGCTTGAGAAGCAGGGTACCACAGTACTTAGACTTAAAGGGAAGGGGGGGGGTGTTGTAATTAGTGGTGGGTAAGCACTGTAAGCACTGTAAGTACCTAGCGCACACACACTATATCGTATGTGACACCCCCTGTAACCCAATGCCAGGCAGGTACCTACTCAGGCCTTCCCCCCCCCCCCAAGGAAACCCAAGGACATGAAGATCGATCAAACCACCGAGTCCTTTGAAGAATAATACAAAGAAACATTATGAGAAAGTTGAAACTTTGGAGAGTGGCAGGGCAACATGGGATTTTACAAGACGCTTATTGTCTACGATTTCTTTGAGAGATTTGGGCTAGCAAGCAGCTCTCCGTTCCCGTCAATCCTTTCCGAGTCCTCCCCGACGCCACGACCAGCCTCTCTGGTTCTCATCAACAGGCAAACATCTTGGTGGTACTCACGTTCAACCGACTCCATCTCTGTCCCTTCCACCATGCCGACAAGATCGCCTTGGGCCAGTAGTGATGATACAACGCTACGAACGGCCAAGGATCCCACAGCTCAAACGTCCCATCCTGCCATGTCAGGGCGTGCTTTGCGAAGCTCCTGATCGAATGCGCGAACGCACTGGCGGTCGTGTTCCACGTGAGGAGATCCCAGAGGGGCAAGAAAAGAAGGACGGTTAGGTCATGGCCGATCCAGTACCTCGACCTAGCATCCACCTGCGGCCTCGCCACGCTGGCGGCGGCGGCGGCGGCAGCGGCAGCAGCAGCAGCAGGAGTAGCAGCCCCAGTCTGTCTTGCACCATCATCATGAGACTCAGGAAGCTCATCTGGATCGATGGCCGAGATGTACGCCTCTACCATCAGCCTCATCTCTGCCCCAGGCGTTGCGAACAGGACGACAGCTGTGTGAGCCCGTGGGTTGCATTCGATCGCGTACAACCGTGTCCATCCGTCTGCGCCTGTTTCTGCCATGAAGTCGAAGCTCAGGTGTCCCGTGAAGTCCCCCCCTGCCTTCTTCTCGGCCTCCGCAACAGTCTTGGTGAAGTCCAACATTGCCTCGCTGTGCGCGCTGGAGCCTGGCAGCGCCGTGTAGTGCATCAGCAGCTCGGAGGAGGGACACGCGACAAAAACCTTGACGACGCCGTCGACTATAAGAGCGTGCGTGCAATATTCCCTGTTGCCATGGATGAATTGCTGCAAGATCCATGGCCGATCCTTGGATATGGGAAGGCTTCGAACATAGACCTCTGTCTCGGCTGGTGTCGCGAGTGGTAGGAGCGTCATGTTTCCTCTATTTGCATCATCCATCCCTACTGGCTTCAGTATGAACTCTCTCCTCGGTTTTCCCGCAGCAGCAGCAGCGTTGAGGTTGGTAAGCACATCGTCATGAGAGGATACGTCATGCGTCTCAGGCACGAGAAGACCCAAGTCGTGTGCATACTTGATGAAGGCTGATTTTTCGTGCAGTTTCTCTGTCGTGGCCATGCCGAATTGGATAGAACCGCAGTATTTCCCCTTCCCGTTGACCTTGAACCCGTCCAGTTCCTCTTTCACATAGGCATCCTCCAGCGCGCTTGCAACGCCTGAGCACGACACCCACAGGTCGACATCCTCGGTGCGAATGATGGTGCATATGTCTTGGACATACTGCCGCTGCACCGCTTTCCTCTCGTGCTCGCTCATGTCCGGGGTGTACTCTGGCTTCTCCAAGCTGTACACGGCATCCAAGGCCCTGCTGTAGGAGCTTCGGGAGGAACCTCCCCATGGATCCCACACACCGCACCTGTTTGCATGAAAATCGGCGCCGATCACACGATGCCCACACAGCCAGAAGGACCGGGCGAGCGTGTAGCCTTTTGTCATGCCCATGCCGGTGACGAGGATGGTTTGCTGGCGGAAATCGGGTTGGCACCGGCATCTTCTCCGGTGGGCAAGCGCAGAAGAAGGTGTGCTGGGCGAGAAAGGGAAGAGGAAGTCGAGCCATGATGGGGTGACGTTGGTGAGTAGAATGGCCAGCGTATAGCTCAGAGGTAGTGTGAGGAGGCTGATGGTGAGGAGGAGGACGGTTTTGATGTGGTCGCGGATTGGGAGGCCAAGGCCGGGCAGTAATGCCATAACCGGTATCACCCTCTTTACCCTCTTCCCGTCGTAGTGATAGCTGCCCTACCTTGTCTGTCGCCCCTCTGGTACGTGACTTTTGCTGACTGAAGATGGAAGAATTGCCAAGGTTGCCAATGTCGATGCATCAGAGGGAGACATTCCTTTCCAAACAGCTAGAGCCGGATCATGTTGGGGATTGCATTGGGTACCGCCAACGTTCTCCCACAAAGACACAAGAAGCCTACTTTATCCAGCGCGTCAGGTCGGCACCTCTATGATTCATTCCAGCCTCATATAACGCCAGGGATGAGGGGTTTGCGTCTTAAACTATACAGGGGATCCAGCTCTATCGACCGCGCGCCATCCCAGAGCTACTGTCAGCCGTGTTCCCAGGGACTGCTGGGCTGCTGGGCTGCTGGGAACCGCAAAGCGGGAACGGTTGGTCGAGCTACCAAGGCTCTAGCAAGGGCTTCTAATACCTCACTAGATCTTGTAATTATGTCCCAGATTCAGAAACAGGGAGGTCTTCTTCCCCTCCATTGTTACTACAAGGTATGCGAAAGAAATGTTGTGCAGGCTTGACGCACTTTTCCAGTTGGAACAGATCGTCAAGGGATTTTAAGTCGTGAAATATTTTCTAAACAAGCTTGTAATCCATTGCATAATAATTACTGCGCAACCGATTATTACTGCTTCAATATTTGGTGGTCACGTATATGACCTTGATCTATTGTAATGATGAATTTATCGTGATGAGCTTCTTCTCATTACTTTAGTTTGTCTCGTGATGCAGAATAACCCTTGCCTCATGTTATGACCCTCCTTCGAAAGAAAGCTGTCTAGTGGACGCCGTTTGTCTTTCCAACGGCAGTGACGTGAATGTCCTCAATCTTCTTCACGCCATTGACATAGCCGTTGGCATAGCCATTGGTATGGCCATTGACATGACCATTCACATGGCCGTTGATATGCTCGCTCATGCCGTTCACTGCACCATTCTCGAGAAAGGCTGCAGCATTCTTCTTGGCACCGCCACCGTTCTCCATCAACGTGTTCAGAATGCTCTCGTTCTCGGACGCTAGATCTGTGTAACCAGTGTCGCTACCGTCCACGTAGGCCTCAAGACCCTCACCCTGTCTTGGGTAGTTCTTGACGATTTCCTTGTGTTTCCTGAGTGCGAGGGCCAGCTCCTCCTTGAAGACGTCGTTCAGGAACGTACAGCTACCCAGCGGATTGGGAACGGCCAGCCGTAGCTTACCGTCCCTGGTCTTGAGGATCGCAGCAGTGCCACGCTCGAGCACGTCCTCGTCGAACTGCGGGTGGTCAATGGACAGACCGGCACGGGAGAACAGCGTAAGAAGCCGTGTGTGCTCTGCGTCTGACAGCAGGCCGCGGTGGTGCGCAAGGGTTGCGCTGTAGGCCATGTCGATGGAGATGGCGTGGCCGTGGCGCAGAGGTGTCGCGGGGATCAGCTCGTGCAGAGGCGACCAGGTATGTCCATAGGCAATGACGCGGTCAAGGCCGATCTCGTGCAGGTTGGGGGACTCGAGCTTCAGCATCTCGTAGATTCCCTCGTGGTTGATCTTTGTTCCCCCCTTTAATGTGAGCATTGTGTAATTAAATGAGACGCACACAGAGTTGCATCAGCTATTATTAGCATGAGAAGGTAGGAGATACTCACAATGTCAGCCGCCTTGACTACTTCTTTGGACGAACCATCCGCTCTTCCGAATTTGTACGCGATCAACTCCTCACAGTACTTGTCCAGCAGGTTGAATACCTGTAGGTGGGAGCAGGACGAGATCTTGATCAGCTCCGCGAAGCCGTTCCGCACTTGGGCGATGGGCAGGCTCCGCAGGAATGTGAAGTCCAGAAACGTGTGAATGGGAGCGTGGTAAGCCCCCAGGCGGTTCTTGTAGTTGCCGTAGTTGACTGCAACTTTAATGCTGACACTGGCATCGATGAGACCAATGACTGTCGTGGGCACGCGGATGAAGTTGGTGCTACGACGATAAGCCGCACAGGCGAAGCTGGTGGGGAAGGGTTCAGCGTGGCTCGTTCATGATGGTAGTGACCAGGTAGTGAAGACGACAAGCTCTTTATGTGACGGGTGTGTGTGTGTGTGTGAGAGAGAGAGAGAGAGAGAGAGAGAGAGTGTGTGTGTGTGTGTGTGTGTGTTTGTGTGGGGAATCACGCAGAGAGTGACGGCGAGGAAAAGATTTACCCAGCAACATCGGTGACCAGTCCTCCTCCCACAACAAGCACGGGTTCCTAGACAAGAAATGAGCTTCATGACTGCCCCTATCTAGGTAATAACGTCTCTCACCTTGCGGATGATGCCAAATTCGGTCATGGAATCACAGATGCTCAAGAAGGTGTCGATAGTCTTGGCCTTCTCGCCAATCGAGGTCTTGTGAACCTTCAGGGCCAGCCCGTAGTGAGCAAAGTACGACTCCATCTTGTCTCCATAGAGGGCGTGAACATTCTTGTCTGTTACGGCAAGAACGCGCCCCCATGGCTTGTAGCAATTGGCTAATCCAGAGTTCTGGACGTCGAACACTCCGTCGACGAACGAGAAGTCGTACGTGATCTTCTCATACCCTTCGACGTGGAAGCCCTGGGGCGTCTCAGACACATTTGCCTTGAGGTCAGACATGGTGGAGCTGAAAGACGACAAACGAAAGTTGAGCAGTGAATAAAGAGTCAAGAGTGATCAAGTCTAATGTGTTGAAGCCTAAGAGGTCGGCGCCAGACCATGTAATAGCACACTCAACGGCCGAGCTCCTGGAGCACACCACAAGGAGCTGAGCCTCTTGTAGTATATTACATTTCCTTTCTATTCGAGGCTGGATCCGTTGGGCCTTTCGCAGAGTCGTGTCGTCACGACTTCAATTGCCTCCTTTCTCACATGTAGTTGCGTGGAGAAGAACGTAAATTGTACCTTTGTTGGAGATCCTCCTCAAGGTTTACCGCCCGGTGCATGAGAAAAGGACTGGCTTAGGCAGAGCACGGTATGGGTCGAGATCTTGAGTTACCTATAGCTCAAGCCGGGGTAGTTCAGGTCTCGGCAGACGCCCAGTTGAACTCCTCCTATGTTCTCGATACTCTGACGGCCTGGTCAACAATAACCATTTGGGGAGGTATTGTGTACCTTGAGCTCGTCCCGCCCTTCCCGTGTCATAGACTCGCTACAGACGAGTGCAGGCCCGTTGTTCCTGGAGGACGTTCCAGGTCCAGCATGTGAGACATCCCTGTTTGTCGACAAATGGGATTCTCAACAATTGGCATGAGCAGATGGCGACATTGGCGTCCACCCCGCCCCCCGTCCTCCAAGGGAAGAACCTGGGGGCTATGCAATGGAGCTGGCTAAGAAAACCTGAGCCCAACATCCAGGTTTTGCAGCGCTTGCAGAAGCGCCACTTGGGACTTATACTGTATGGTGTTTCTTTAATTCCAAACTTAAAATGTAGCATAGCTCTGCTTCCGGAGACGCGGCCGAGAGCATACCGCAGCAAAGTGCATGCAGAACCTCCTCAGGCTAAGTCGAGTGGTGACGCGCGCTATGATCCGATCACGCAGGGGGTATTATCAATAAATCTTTACCCTAGTGTTACAGGATTTCGCGTCGAAGAGCGTCAGGCCCAGAAGGTTGCTGGCTGGTTGCTCCTGGCCGGATCCAGACACCGTTCCGATTGCAAGTTGATGACCGCAAGACGATGTTCTATTACAACGCAGGATCCACCAACATCACCGAGGAAATGGGGGAACCACCCTAATGATACTCCACGTTGACTATCAGAGAGAATACTCGAGAGCCTTGGAGTACCAAGGTGCTGGATACCCCTTTGGTGATCCGCCTTAGCTCGTCCCTCTCCCCTCTTCTTCTGATGCCATTGTCGATGTACTTTAGTCTGTTGCCGTCTAGCCTTTGGCAGCATTTCGTCGGAATCACACTGGATTCCCATCAACACATCAGACCTGCTACCAGTATTTTTGGCTTATCAATAATTCTATTCTTGGGAACGCCGACTTCCACGCTCTGTACTCTGTTGGTCTCCTACCAGACATGGTATTTTTTTTGTCCAAAATAATTTTCCTGGAAGCGACATTGTTTCGAACTACCTTCAAGATGAGCACCTTGGGAAGCTTTACTGGAACGGCGTATCAACCTCAGGAGGAAAAATACGTAAGTTCTTGAGAATGGAAGTTCATTTGAGGACTACTTTTTGAATTTGATGGTGGTCCCAATAGTTCAACGACGGCCGTGAAATCGCGTTGCTTCACTCCATCTACAATCACCCCAAGCTTGACGAGATCCGTGGAAACCCCCAGAAAGTGATAGACGCCATCGACGAGTATGGAAGGACCAAGAAGTACCTCATGAATGTTGGCGAGTTCAAGTCTGGGATCGTAACAGAGCTCATCAAGGAGGTCAGGCCGCAGGTCATGGTCGAGCTGGGCGGTTATGTCGGCTACTCTGCTATCGTCTTTGGGGCTGCCTTCAGAGACGCGGGCGGGAAGAAATACTACAGCCTCGAGTACAATCCAGAGTTTGGTGCTGTGATCTCGAGTCTGGTAGACCTCGCGGGGCTTCACGATGTCGTCCAGGTGGAGATCGGCACCAGTTCTTCGTCCCTCAGGAGGCTGCATGCGAATGGCACGCTGAAGAAGATCAACATGTTATTTCTTGATCATCTGAAGCCACTGTATGTTCGTGATCTGAAGCTGTGCGAGGAGTTGAGCTTGGTGGGCCCCGGCTCGGTGCTCGCAGCTGACAACGGTACGTCGACACAAGCATCCATCCAAGTTCATATTACGCCTGCGACAAGATCTTCACACTGACACATTGCACTGCCTACATACATAGTGGTCAAACCTGGAAACCCCCCATACTTGAAGTACGTCAGGAGCACAGTCGAGGAGAAGCGCCAAGAGTACCGAAAGGCAACTACTGGGTCAGATCCTCTTTCTCTGCCGGATCGAACGAAGCATGCCTATAAGACCGATGGTCGCGGTGAGGTGTCAGAGGACGATCTGTATGGAAACCCGAATCTTGTCTATGCCAGCAAGTTCATTGAGGGCTGGGAGCCCAGTGGTGTTCCGGTACGTAATTATGCCCATTTAATCCTCTTCTTTGTATAACAATACTGTTATTAATACCTTCCTTTCAATCTTCAGGATGCGGTAGAAATCACCAGATGCATTGCTGCTGAGGGATACTCGAATGGTGCTTGAGAAGTAGAAGAGCCCCATGCACCCGCCAACTACCTGCCACTGGGCTTAGTATTTCATTGGGCTATAATTTTCAAGGCGTCTCCCAACGACGTCAAGACATAATACTTGTGGCTTCCTGGCTCGCTTTCTCCCTCCCTCCCTCCCTCTCTCTCTAATTATCTCAAGAAGGGGCGAGGCAGAGTTTACCCAATAGCAAATTTAGCTCTTGCAAATGCCCAGTTCGGCTCCTTGCCAAATGAACCTTCCTTCAATACATCTTGGGGAAGGTTAGCACGACATCGTTTTATGGGGGGAAAAACTATCTCTTGTTGCCGGCCTTTCTACTCTGCACTTCTCATCCAACAAGCTTGGGGATGCCCGCCCCTAGAGCAATCACACTTCTACCACTCTTGCTCACACCACATTCCCGCGTATCCTATTTCGATTCAGTCTTTTCTAAGTGTCATGGTCATCAAATCATTACGGCTTGGTTGACTAGTCACTTTCTCGCTTCAGAATGACTGCCGACGCTCCTGAAACCGAGCAGGCAGTGCAGTCAACACAGGTCGAACCCTCTAGCCCGCCTGTTGTCATCCTTGTCACCGGCGTGACAGGTTTTCTAGGCAAAGTTGTGCTCGAAGAACTCATCCGAAGAAAGATCGATGGCTCCCTGCATTTCGATCAGCTCCTCGTCTTGATCCGGCCAGCGTGCGGCAAGCCGCCTTCTGAACGATTCCACGACAAGGTCCTCAAGTCTCCATGCTTCAGAGAACTCCCGAATGGCTGGCACCAAGAAATCGTGGTACTATCCGGCGACCTCATGGAAGCGGGCTGCGGGCTGGACCCGGACACCCTGAGCAGCTGGACACAGAAGATCACCCACGTCATCCACTGCGCGGGCTGCGTCGCTTTCGAATCCCCCCTCGATGTCCTCCTGGCCGAGAATGTAACAGCGAGTGTCAACATCCTGGAACTAGCCCAGCTCTGCTCTGGCCTGCACAGACTCATCCTCGTATCCACCGCCTACGTCACGCCGCACACAGAGGAGCCGATCTAGGAGCAGCTCGTCGTGCTTCCCAGGCCTGCACCACAGATTCTCCAAGACCTGCGCGAAGGACGCAAAAGCGCCGACGAGATCATCGCCGAGACTGGCCACCCGAACTATTACACCCTCGCAAAGTGCTTGGCAGAGCATGTTATTGCTTCAAAAATGGGCAGTATGCCCGTCACAATCGTGCGCCCGAGTATCATTTCCGCGAGCCTGCAATATCCATTCCCTGGCTGGATCGATAGCTTCGCCGCGCTTGCAGGCCCCGTATCGGCCTTCGCGCTTGGGGGCCTCAGGGTTCTTCACGGAGATCCATCAGCGATCCTCGATGTCGTGCCCGTGGACGAGGTGGCAAAATGCATCATCAACGAGGCCCTGAGCTTTTCATCATATGGAAGCTTCGATCTCAAGAATCTGAACGACACGGCCAAAATTGCCCACTGCGTTTCAACCACCAAGATGGGCCCCAGCACGTGGGACCTCGTCTTCGAGACGGTCGATTACTTCGCGCAGCCTCGGAACATCGTCCTCTACAAACCCAGGGGCTACTACGTTGGGGTCAACGACGGACTGTACTACTTCTACGAGTTCCTCTTTCAGTACATACCGGTCAAACTGGCTGAGATTGTGGCCATCATGATGCTGGACTGGGATGGCGCAGCCAAGGCAAGGAAGACGATGGTACGACTTGGACAGGTCGACACACACTTCCGTTATTTCGTGTCACACACCTACGACTACCGCTGTTCATGTCCGGTCTTGGATGAGGGATTCGACAAGACTGAGTATTTCAGGACCGTTCTGCAGGGGGTGAGACAAAACTTGCTTGTACCGTTGGTTGCGAAGATGAAGACAAAGCCCAGGGAGATACCGGAGCCGCAATCTGCTAAAAAGAAGATGCCAGGAGTAGTTCTATGAAGTCCTGACACCAATTCGGTTGTTTCCGCCACACGTACAGTTGAGCAGCGGCAGCAGGTCTGTTCTCAGGCCGGGAACGTCCCTAGTCTAGCCGTCGATTCCTTGTAATGCTTAATGAATAGACCTATAAATCAAACTCTGATAAACAAAACATCATTCAAGGTTTACATGTAATTATTGTGCTCATGATTTGATGCCTACCAACCAAGTTACATATATCTTCTCTCTTTAGTATGAACGACCGACCCAAGAAAATGCCACCAGAATGAGAACAAAGTCTAGTTCTTCAGCATGAGGTTGTTTGGATCCCCTCATGTGAAGAACAAGGCCCCGAGCCACTCCATTCCCCTTTGGCTATATGTTCCCCATTTTCATATTCCCGTCTTAGGTATTATAGCTTCAATATTCGTAATGACACCAATGATGGTCTAGTGAAGCTTCTCATTCTCGGTTACTCGCATAGTGCTCATAACATCTGCTCTAGTTCATTTTCATTTATGTTAATACAACTCCATTTCTTCGCAGCCTCAGCGCGAGGGGATGCTGCCGCTGGATATGAATCATCTAGCACATGCCCAGTGCCGGGTCCCCGTGCCACAGTTCATGATTATGACCAGGGCTCCCGTTTGCCTGCCTGCTTAACCCGCCAGTGTATGCGAGGGCGATTGGTGCCGATAATAACCCCAACATGCTCGCGCAATATATAGCACAAAAGAAGAAGGAGGTTGGCGAGGGCCACAAGTACTGGGCTCGCGCTGAGGCCATTGTCACTGATATCCATGACTGTTCTGCTTTCGACGACAACTCTGTCAGTCATATGTTGGCGGGCATTGTCGTGTTTTTGGTGCCGGAGCCAGCCAAGGTGGTGGAGGCGATGAACAAGAAATTATCCCCTGGAGGCATGATTGCTATCTCTGCATGGGCGAGCAGCGAATGTCCAGGATCTTATGTATTACCCAACAAAGGTGCGGAAGGATTTGGTGTTGCCATCGCCACCATCAACATGGACGCAGCCCCCTCTAGAGTACGAGAGCAGCTCGGAAGCAGCGGGTTTCGAGAAGTCGAGGTCGTGCAGATGGAGGGCTATCTGCCGTTCGAGGATTACGATGAGATCTGCCGTTTTATACTATTTAAGATGCCGTTGGCCGCACGCACAGTGGCTCAGATGACGGATGAGGAGGCCCTTCAAACGCACGCCTTCATGGTCGGGGACTTGAAAGCTAAGTATCCTACCGTTCCGGCCAAGATAGTAGGCACCGCAACGCTGGCGTACTGTCGTAAGTAGAAGAGGGAAAACATTCGTATATGGACATGCTTTTGGGTGGTAAAGCAAAGTCATGGAGCGTTCTTGAGCTTCTAGGCCCATTTATCACAATCCACATGCCTCTTGTTGGAGCAAACAATAGCGGAGAATGAAGATAATGCTTGGATGAAATTGAGAGATCAACAAGTATTCCATAGGTCTGTTCTTGCAGCCGCTAATTGTTTGAGTTCGCTAGTTTGGCAGAGATATCCCAATCGAGAAAATACTTACTGGCTTCTGTCAGACACTCGAGCCAACAGGCGCTTGGGAATGCTATCGCTTGGGAAAGGCGTTATAGGCTTCTGATAAAACATAGCGAGCTGCCATATAGAGTTGTAAACCAAGGCTTGCTTAACTATATGCTCACCATATATCGAACTAGTAACTGGGACGAGTGCTTGGTGCCTGGCATGTCGCTGCAATATACGTTCGCCAGCGGATGCAGTAAATTTAACTGCTTGATCGAGTTTTTTATTGGCAGCGAAGGGGGGGACATATGGATGAGGATCGAATACAGCAACACTTAGGCCGAAGGGAGGAATATTGACACGTTGGCCTCAAAGCTGGTGTCGACGGCCACAATGATGAGCACTGGCGCAAGTTAAGGAACGATCGGACTGAGAGTAAAGAACGGATGCAAATATCGTGGTCAGTACTAAGAAAATAAGCATGGCAGAGTTCTCGAACAGCATGCTGGGCAAGTAATATCGTCCAGAAATCCCTCAGCCGTCAGCATTGAATATGATGTCAAATTTGCGGCACACCTACCCATCGCTGTGCAAAACCATGCCACAAAGCCAAGGTGAGCAGATACTCTTCAGGAGTACTCTTTTTGGTATTCCTTGTCACTCGACTAATCTTTGTCATTGCTCTGTTGTTTTCCTCCTCGAACACTACCAAAATTTGTCCTCGTTATTTGAGCGGCGAATGCTACCCGCTAGATATCTCTTTTCCAAAACTCAATATCAGATCAGATACTAGTGTTACAGTGGATATATACAATGGTCCGCACCAAAGAAGAAAAAAAGAAGAAGAAAGAGAAAAAGAAAAAGAGAAAAGGGTATGTGGTGCGGAATATGCAAATAGGTAGTTATTCATGCAGGAGTCAGGCCTCTCACCATAAGCATCCACCCCCTTGAATTCATTCAGCAACAATCAGCCATTAAATGTGCCATGGCTCTACCCCTTCCTTGTTTCGTATCCTCCTGTTCAGGATGTAATATTGCAGGTTCACGATGAAAGAAAATGCGAGAGCCGTGCCTACAACTGCACAGAGGGAGTCCCACCCATGGGGGTACCAAGGAGCATCGGACGCCCGGAAAAGGTTGCTACCGATGATTCCGGCGAGGTTTGCGCACATTGTGACTGTTGCCAGGGAGACTGATCTCTCCTCGGGTGTGCTGGCATTCAGTGCTACCAAGGATGCATTGATGGGATCTACAGTTGATGGACATCAGCATACGGGGCCTCGACGACGTAGTTACTTCTCCTTCGTTCTCTGATAATCACTTACACCAGCAGGCAGAAAATGCAACCATGAAAATAAGCATCGGAAGTCTGAGCTTTTTATTGTCGACGAGAATGAGTTTGCGATTGGCAATCTGGAATAAAGGGAAAGGTGTCAGTCAGAATTCTTCATTTGCCTAATTGGATTTGTGTCGGTGTTTTGTTCTGGGAGAAGCACAGGGGGGCGGGGGCGGTAGAGGAGAGGGTGAGGGGAATAACTGACTGTAAAAGCGAGGAAGAGGCAGAGCCCGATTGACACCATCAAGCCACGGCGACGAGTACGGTCACTAATTGTAGTTAGTATACGCATCAACGTAGACCCTGCTCTTGTAGGAGGCTTACGCAATATAACCCCAGAGGAGGTTCATTGGCAATAACATGAAGCCTCCAATAGAGCACAACGCATTGGCTGTAAGCAAGCCGTAGCCCATTTCCATGATCAAGTAAGGTGCATAAGCACCCAGCGTCCAGGAGGGTGCTATCCCAGCAAGAGGGATGATAATGTGGGAGAAAAGTCGCCAGTTCGTGATCTAGTAGATAGAATCGTCAGGTCATGGGAATGTGGGTCTTGTCCGCAAAATGAGACGTACCGTTCGCCGGATCTCATGCCAGCTCACATGCAATCGTCCCTGAACCTTTGCAGGGTCGTCGATCAAGACCCTGCTGGTCATGATGCGTGAATCTTTCTCATTGAACCAGCGGATGCCTACAAGCGAGACCGGGTGGTCGGGGGATTTTGGGAAGACGATGGCGAAGTAAATGCCAGTAGCAAGTGTCCACACTCCTTCAATCTATAGGAACAGCTGTCAGTAGTGCCGTACCAGCAAGAATCAAAGCATTTTACTGACAATAAACAGCCACTGCCAACCATAAAATCCACGTGCACCGTCCAGACGCAGGCTGTATATCTCCATCAGTGTTTAGATCCAACTAGGTCAGGCTCGACATAGACGTACATGCCAGACGCCAGCAGGCCTGATATCGCAGTCGCCAGATTATTTCCAAAGAAGTATATGGCGTATCTCTTGCTGATCTCGCTCTTCTTGTACCATCGTGATAGGGTGTAGAGACCTGCGGGTATAAACCCGGATTCGCACAGCCTGCAGTCCCGTGTTAGCTCCAAGAAGCCCAGACTATTATGAGCTGTCCTAGCAATTTGACACCCAATTCCAACGGCAATAGCACGCATTGGTGGCGGGTAGTGCAGTCAGTGCTTACCCAAGAAGCGTTCGCGTTGCAAAAAAGGCGCGGCGGCCATGCTGCCAAGCTTGGAATGTAGATACCAGACCAAAAGCGAATATTTGTGCAACAACCCAGATTGTTGGTCCGATCCGGTAAAGAATCAAATTGCTTGGTATCTGAGTTGCTGGTGAGTATTGAGTAGTTCTGTAAAGATCAAGAGTGGAAAACCAAACTCCTTACTTGAAGAACGACGGTGCCAACCGAGAACAGAGTGTTACCGGTATTATATTGATCCTGGGTTATGCCCACATCAAAGGCGAAACCGTCTGTGTACGCCGCTCCTCTGTTGTTCTCTAATGTCAGCCCCTGGTGTCTTCGACTGATGTCATTGGCGGAGAGCTTACATGTTGCCTCTGTCGAGCTGAAGAGCAAGGAAAGCGAAGACCAGGGGAGGTAGGATGATCCAATCAAGCCTGGCAAATATAGTCAACCTCATGTTGATCCTTTTTCAAAAGATAATTGGACATTGAAACTCACTTTCGCACCAGTCTCTGCTCCTCTTCTGGTGACCAATCTACGCCATCAACATCACCTACTTCCTTGTTGCTAGCACTCGTCTGGCTCGAAGCCGCCGCCACTTCCAAGTCCTTCTCCTCGGCCATCGTCACACGTCTAACGGCTCAGACCTACGGATAAATGTCGTAGAGAGGTGTCGTGTTATAAGAAAAATAATATCAAATGTAAGACCACCTAGGTTAGGACTCTTGCCAGATCATCATTGCTATAATGCATTAAGCTGAGACGGGCGGATGGTCTTGTTATATGAAGAAAAACACCAGTGACCCACTCGAAAGCTGTTCCGATTACGATGGAAACGGTCCATAACACCGCCATCACGTCTTCTTCCAGAGACGAGGAGAAATGGAGGGGGGGTCCCACCCTATCCCCGGTGGTTGTTACACCTGCAGGCCCAGGCTAGATGGTGCACCGGGCTCAGAGGTGCCGAAAAGGCATGTGAGCAGTCCGCGCGCTCATTGACCTGGCGCTGGGCGAAGCTGAGGACAAATCGGGATGCTGAGAGCTGCCTAGGGGTAGCCACACCCCCAGGCCAGCATGCATGTCGTGTGACCAGAGCTATTGCCGCCTGGGATCAGGTACGGCAGGGCATGAAGATGGTTGAGAGCTATGCAAATTAGGGTCTTGTGTGCTCGGAACAGGTCCCAATGGCAAGGGTCCTCGCTGCATATGCACGACATATTCGAAAGGGGGGATGAATTGTCCAATCATTACTTGAATAGGACGTGCCCCGTTTCAATTTCTGGTCAATCACGGCAGAAGCTTTCATCAAGTTGCTTGTAAGGTGGCACACTGATTTGCCTATAGCTCCAACCCCGCTCAGTCCATTGACAATTAGCCACCTGGGCGCGCCGGGGAGATAAGAGGGTACAAACGATTTTGTCATTTCTTCCCAACTTGTCGTCATCGAGGACGGCCTCTACAACACCGGTCTCTTTGAGATGACCTGGAGAACTGAAGAGAATGCAATGCTTGGTTCGTATCACGCTTTTTGCTTTTTGCCTCAAAGTGGTATTCATTGCATGACAGCGGGTGGGATGAAAGAGAGCTCCAAGTTCCCCTTGATATGGCTTTGCAGGGCGCATTGCGGCTCTCTTCGTCTGCGTGAGTTTAAATTTTTACCTTCCACATTGAGCATATGTGCAGACATCAATGTACCCTTTTATCTCCAATTCGAGAGCACCTTCGGGATGCGTTCGTCGGTAGATCTGGAGGTGCATACCCACAGAGTCCGCCAAAGTTACCTTCCTGATACGGTCTCATGACAGGCCAACCCACTAAAAGGCTTGTTTCTTTTCTTTTCTTTCCTGAAACAAAGAAGATGTAGGTACGACTGAAGAGCTCAGCTAATCTGATGTCAGTTCTAGACGATAATTTTTCTTTGCCAATCTGCAAAGTTCACTAGCAATATCAACCAGTAATTACTTGTGGAAAACTCCCTCCCACCAAGTCCCCTCTAGGATAATCAACTCGAAAGAAACCGCTATAAGAATATTCGCCTGGCAATTTTTGCTTGCCTCCTTGCTTCCAATCTTAACAAGTTATTCAGTCCCTTTCGAGAAGGTCTTTAGATCGCCAACGCCCAACACATACTACGTATCAACAACGGACAAGCCAAGCGCCGCATACGTGCTCGGTCCAGCCCCTCCCCCCCAGCGTCAGTCTACTTGACATTCTTGCCACTGCAATGTTCCAAGGCGTTGTTCAGAGCCAGGTCAGATCCCGAAGTTCCACACACCCGAGTCCTATCGTTCCATCCGGCACCTGGGCAATCTCCATGCTTGCACCACATACTTACATACTTGCCTCCGGGTAGCCTCCACATCAGCGTTTCAAGCGCGCATAATAACGCCCTGAGTTCAAATCATTCTCCGACAGATCATGGGGTCCGTATGGCAGATAGGTTATTTGCCCACATTAGCCGAACCTGATGGATGGGTACCGATATGACAACGCCAGAGTGATGCCGAATATCGACCATATGTGAGTCTCCCAGACCGCTGTTCACATTTTCGAACCCGTACCCACAGAATTGTGCCAGCCGAAAATAAGCGCGACTACCGCATCTATAAAATTTGACGACGAGTTGGTTTCACTAAGTCAGTTTCACGTCGTCGGCTTAGCGAGTTGCCTCTTTCTGACGTTACGTTCTCATCCCTCTCTCTAGGGATGCCGGACAGAGAACGTTCCCTATGGCGTAAACCATAGGGTAATTACAAATTAGCCAACAAAAGCCTTCAATCTTGTTCTCGGCATATTCCGGCTGAGCATACATTGGTGTGTGCTTTTCTGTTCTCCTAGATGCCTGATAGCTGAATTTGATATTCTTTCTCCAAGACCTCGCTGTATTAAACCACAAGCTTGTATTGAAGAAATGCCTTTTCTTAATCGTTGTTGTACAACATCGTGACTTGACGGATTGTAAGAATTCGACCAAGTGGCGATTTGATAGCAGGTATACAAGAGACATCTCTCGTGGAGGTCTCTGGGCTCGTTCAGACAATATACGAAGTTACCCCCCCCCCCGTCTCTTCCTCTCTTCTACCTCCACATATTAATAACAACTGCGCGTGGTTGTACTCTGACTGACATATTTTATTGACACATACGAAGCACGCCATCGGCCGATCGCCCCACGGGTCCCTACGAATAAGGCAGTCACCAAACCCAACAACTACCAGGGGTTCAGCCAACACGAAGACCTCTCTTCAAAATCAAGTATCATCGGTGGAATTTCAGAAGTAACTACTGATCTGCGTCTGCCGGCTCAAAATGCCTCATATATTGGCTGGCAACCTCACAGGTGAAGACATGTAAGTGACCCCCGTGCAACAAAAACTCCTTTACCGGATTCTTCATTGACACTATGGCCGAGATGCCGATAATACATACATACAATCGATTACAAAATTCTGAACAAAAATCACAAGACCATCATCTTAACGAGCTCTTGGGGAGAGATCGGAAATACAGCCCGGAAACCGACAGAGGTCTTGACCAACTCAGCACCTTAGCTGGTGACTAAGACACTGGGGGTGCATTTGCCAATTTATCCAAAATCCTTGTTCAAACAGATGACCCAGTCAGTCAGGTGATGGCGAATTACCATGGCTTCGTCCCATTCTTGCCTTTTGGATTATGGTGCGTGCCGTTCACTTGGTGATGATGAGCATCGTGGCGAAGAAGAGGTGATGGACGACGGACTTAGTCGACTGAATGACCATATTTCATACTTATCATAGGTTTTTAGATCAGGATAACGCATCGTGCCCGCTCAGAGGTCACCATGTGCCGTCAAGCGTCGCCTCATAGGATCCCACCTGCTGTAAACGTCGTTGTGGCAAATACGTCTCGGACCAACAGCCATGCCGGATGAGGAGCATCCTCCGTGCCCAGAATCATTTTGTATATGTCTGTATATTACAGGAAACAGGAGGGTTTCTATGGGAATAATATAGAGGACCATTCGGTTTTGTTTTTGGGTACTGATTTAACGTTCACATTGATCCTGGCACAACGGCGGAGTTACCTTGTAGACCCCCGGGGGGGGGGGTGTCAATGTTTACAGACCACCATCTTGGCAACCAAGACTCTATAGGACGGCGAGTCAAGCCATGAATTTAACAGGCCTGAAGGCTGATCTTAACTTTCTAATCTCTCCTCAGTTGTCAATTATGATAAACTGGTCCCATTGCAGACTGAGGGCGTCGGTAACTAAGTAGACGTGGCTACAGTATGCTACTGAAAATGGGGTTGAATTGGTACTTATTGATGGAAGCCTTAGGTAAAGACTGTGGGAACAAGACAAAACATCTATGGGTCATGGAAAGAATGGATTAGATTATTTACTACTAGCCGAAGGAGCAAAATGTTATTAAATGCAGTAACTTGAATATTTCTTTCCGGACTAATATTGCGCCTCGTCCACCACCAACTTGTCGTTCTTCGTTCTCCTTGAATAATATTGACCGCAGCCTTAGGGTTAGGGTTCGTAAGGCCCTCATACAGTATAAACTCACCAAATGACGTAGTAGATATCATCGACTCTACTGACCTTCCTCAAGCCTTTTTACACCAACTTCTCTCCAGGCGAAACAACTATTGAGGTTTGAAGTCTGAAATGGGCTTAATAATCAAATGACCACTTTGCAGGAATCGAACACTATGCGCGAATCAGATGAGATATCCATGTCGTCTCTGGGTTTTGAAGATGACACCCTCCTCGACCAGCAGCCCGGACAGGCCACAACGCCAAAGTGGATGCGCTGGTCAGCGCCCGGCGCATCATCATCATCATCATCATCATCATCATCATCATCATCATCACGATTCGAGAAATTTTATGGCATCTTGAAAGCCCTCACGAGCAGATGCGCCCACCTGGTGACCTTCTTCTTCCGTCCCCGCCTCACAATCCGCTACGTCCTCCTCACTTCCTTTGCCCTCTACACAGCATACTGCCTCCTTCTATCACGCCCGCTCTTTGCATCATCCCTCCCAGGATACACAGGCCCCTATGGCGTCGGAGGTCTAGATATCGAGGTGCCTCTTGCAGTACCCCGGCGTGTCAGTGAGATCACCACCAAGGAGAGCGGGCAGCCTGCGTTCGAGGTCGAGACGGTGCTCTTCACCCTCTACTACCCTACTCGACAGAGCAATAGCCGGAAAGGACGTGGAGAGGAGCTCTACTGGGTTCCCAAGCCCATATCGGCAACAGCAAAAGGCTATGCGCGCTTCATAAAAATGGACAATATCCTCGTTCGCAGCGCATTCACATTCGCCATGTGGATGACCGTGGGCGGAATTCAGATCCCAGCACAGACTGGCGCGCCTTTGATCCCCATGGACGCCCTCCTTCGCTATTCTGGCGACTCAACCAACTCAATAGCACCAAGGGGTGGGAGCGACAACGCCGAGGGGCAACAGCTGCCCGTCATGATCTTCTCCCACGGGATGGCCTCCTCTCGCACAGACTACACGTCCTACCTCGGTGAGCTCGCGTCGCGCGGCGTCGTCGTGGCAGCCATTGAACACCGCGACGGCTCCAGCCCGGCATCTGCGATCACGCGCAAAGACGGGGCGGAGACAAAGTCCAGGTGGAAGTACACCCTCCGCCTCGGCGATCTCGACCCAGCTTCCTATGAGGGTGGTGATGGGGTCTTGGACACCGCCGCCCTGAAAGAAGCCCAGCTGTCCTTCCGCGAGGCCGAGATCGAGGCTGTCGTCGACGTCCTCCGCCAGATCACCACATCCCCGTCTGCCGCCGAGGAGGTCGCCCTCAGGAACGCACGGCACCCAGGGCACGCGCCGCCAGGCCTCCTGTCGTCCTTCACGGGGCGCCTCAACACCGCCGACATGACTCTGGCCGGGCACTCGTACGGCGCAACAGGTGTACTCCAAGCCCTGCGCTCGGGACCCACGCGCGCGAGGCCGTTTGGCGGCGCCGTCGTCCTGGATCCAGGCAAGAGCAGCGGGCCTCTGAACGATGCCATCTCTGTGCCCGTGGTCGTCTGCCAGAGTGCCTCCTGGAGCCGGCCCGGCCCGAGCCTCTTCTTCGGACGGCCGCACTTTGAAGTCGTTCGTGACATTGTCGAGAGGCTCAATGACCGCTCGAGGCCGTGTGGGGAGGCACTTGCCGGCGGGAAGCAGGACAGCGCGTGCTGGGCTAAAGGCTGGTTCCTGACCTCTTTGGGAACCTCGCACCCTTCCATTACTGATGCGCCTCTTCTGGAGCCTCTTCTGCTCGCGTGGACCACCCGCTCGACTATCGATGCGCAGGAGGGCGTGCGGCAGTATGTTGACCTCACATTCAATTTTGTGACGTACCAGGGCAATGGGACCCGGTTGGGCCTGTTGGCTCTGTCGGGTAGGGAAGAGGACGGGGTGGTGAGGAGGGAGTACGACCCAACGCACAACGAAGGCATACCGCAGAGATGGAGGGGTTATTGGCAGATCCATGCCGCGCCTAATTAGGAGCTGTAGAAAGGAGAGGATCTGGGATAGAAAAGAGCTTATTCAGTGGTATATACAGTAGTAGACGTTGCTGATGGTTCAAAATTCTCACATGTGCACACCAGCAGCACAAGACGGGCCTATTTAATGTTTTGTTTATATTTCTGTGCTACCAAAACCTCTGTGGGCCTTCTGAGGCTTCCTCCGAGCGGCTTAATATATTGCCAAATTCTGGACCCGCTCCTCATATCGCCGACAGCATACTTTGCTTTCGAGGTTTTGAGGCCGGGCGAATTTGGATTATTAGTTACATACATTTGTTTCAATTGCTTGGACGCATTTCTCGGGAGATATCACGCTGCACAGTGAATCTTCCCGTTGCATAAACGTTCCAAAATAAGCCTGGAGTCTCTCTCGGCTTGACCAAGTTTGTGTCAGATACGTAATAATAAAGAAAGGATGGTGAATCCTTTCGTGGCTCACATCGCACCAGTCCAGGTACCAGTGGAGCAATGTCAGAAATGTCCAAGGAGGCGCGCTCGCTGATATAGAGAGTTGAGCTGCTTGGCTTTGGGATCACGCAGCCATCCTGTCGATCGAAGGTGCCGTCTAAACACCTCGCACATACTTGGAGCTCGCTTTGCGCGATCTCGCACTGCGCCGGACATCCAATTCCGTGGAAGGACTGTCGCTGTCCCTGTCCCGAGCAGAGATCCTATTTCCGCTCCTCAGGGACCCCCTCCTGATGCCCTGCGATGTGGACACTGGAGTATTCTCCTTGGGCGTCTTCGTCTCGGGTCGCTTGATGGCTGCGCGCCCGCGAGCCTGCAGTTCATCATCCAGAGCAAGGAATCGGTGAATGGTCCGGTGGTCCAATATCCGTTCCTCCTTGTCCCATGGTCCGTCGTGCTCGGTCTTGGGCCAGACGTACCCGTACAGTTTGGAATGGCGCTCGCATCGGGGGCAGGATGATCGTGTGTAGTAGGCATTTGGTTGGACAAATGCGACTGAACAGTTCATGCACCGCACCCAGGCCATATCTGGCTCGGAGAGAAGGCGTGGTGTCAATTCGTAGTCACCAGGTACTCTGTGGCCAGGAGGGCCAGTGGGAGGCGTGGGGAGGCGATTGACCTCAGGTGGTGGCAGAGATATGTTGTCCAGCCGTGCAGGCGAGCCCTCCAAGGAGCGCCTCCTCAGGCGACCACGGGTGCGTCTTCCTGGACTGGCGGGCGGGAGTTGGAGATCCACAAGACCAGTGGAGAGAGGATCTGGAGACTCGTCTCGTGCGCTGCTCACTTCAGCCGGCTCTGCCGTGGTCTGTTTGCCGAACGCGATCGCAAAATGATCCACGGAGATCTTCTCAGTCGGGGTTCCATGCACCGAAGGCGTGTTCAGGATATCTCGAATCGACAGACCGTGGGCTCGCCGGGGTTGCCGAGACGTCTCGAGGACCGGGGCAGAGGAAGGCGGAAGTTCCATCGAGCCCGAGAAGAGGGCCACCCGCTGCAACCCGGCGCCTGTGGCCTCCTCTGCGTCCTGCTCTTGTTTTAGATTTTCGATTGCTTGTGAGAGTGGCGTAGGATTTGGTACGATCGCTTCTGCAGGGTCGGTTGTGTCCTCCGGAGTAGTAACGTCCGTGAGCACAGCCTCACCGGCAGATGACTCGGATCTCGAAGCAATGCCACGCGACTCACCCTCTGAGCTGACACTCCGCTCCATGCGCGGGGAGGCCGGCCGTATTTCATAACGGGTAGTCTTTTGCTTCTTTGCAGGTGTAACCGGGGGCGTCGCAAGGCTGTCTGAATCCCGCTTGCGCTTTGAGCTCCCGATGCTGCTGCTGCTGCTGCTGCTGCTGCTGCTACCGCCGCCAGTGCCGCCTGTGCCGCCAGGGACACTGGACTCGGCGGTCGATGCGCGATCTCCAGCACGCAGCTGTCTGGCTCTCGTCTTGAAGACCTTCGGCCGCAGGTCCGGGGTGATCGAGGGTGTTCTAGACCTGGATTCGCCCCTGCCGTACCTCTGTCTGCCTCGTGTGTTGTAGCCCTGCGCTGCTGTGCCGTCCAGCTCGATGCTCTTCTTGACGGGCGCAACCCCGCCCGGCTGCCCCCAGCCGTTGGCCAGGGTGTCCTCGCAGGTCTGGCACAGGCACTCGCAGTTGTCCTCGCCAAAGTAGTTGTCGCCATATGTGACGGTGATCTCCTCTCCCACGGCGATGCTCCGGACCGCGACGATGTCGATGCCGGCCTGACCAGTAATGACAAGCTTGGCATTGGCGCCGCAGTCGTGGTTGGCGAAGCGAGCGGGACCCATGAACAAGCTGGCCATCCTACTCCTGCTGCTCACGACGATGCTGAAGTCCTTCTTTCGCACGGACAGGGCTGCCTCCTCTTCGGGGGTGATCAGAACCTGGATGCCGGACAGATACTTGATGCTTTCGTTGCGCTTGATGAAACGGCGTGCGACGATGCTGGCCTCGTGTGTGGTTACGGTGTACCTGTTGGTACTGCTGACCTCGAAGGGGCAGTCGGGGAGATAGATCTGGGTGTAGCGGCGCATGTGCTGCTTAAAGTCCATCTTTTCCTTGGGGGTCTTGAGCGCATTATAAAATCGCCTCAGGCCGTCGGTCGCAAGTAGCTTCTGCTCGGCGACATCGATATCGGGGTTGACAATCAGATGCGACTGTATGATCTTGGTGATCTCCTCCTCCTTGACGCCGCGCGAGGGATGGTACGAGGGTCGGTTCTTGGGAATTGTGGTCCAGTAGTATGCCTGCAGATTGGGGAGGGGGGAGTCAGCGGTCAATGCGCCCAGATGCCCTGCCGGTCCAGACATGCGCATACCCGATCCACGAGCGCATCTGTCAACATGTCATCGTACGAAGACAATTGCGCCAGAGTCAGCGCCGGCTTCTTTGCGCCAGAGCCTGCGCTCGAGCGAGACATCCTCGATAGTAGTCGCAATCGTTCGAAACCAATTGCGCTGGTGATCGTGTGTCTGTGTCGTATGTGTCGTGGCTAAGGGAGAAAAACACAAAAGGCAAAATCAGAAAAGAGAGGGCCACCGGGGGGAGGAGGAGGAGGAGGGAAAAAAAAAAGAAAGGAGGGAAAGAAAGAAGAAGAAAAAGTTGGGCTGGTGAAAGAATGTGGATCACGATGATGACAATGAGCGGACGCAGGCTGACAGGTAGAAGGGATGTCCTTCAATTGCAGCTGCAAAGTTAGAAAAGGAAAAGGAAAAAAATGATGGGGGGTTGTCGCGAACGCAGCCAGCCGCAAGAATGCGCTCGGCCAAAGGGAGGAAGAGTCGATGAGGGCTGACGGCAGCGGAGCGGCTGAGGATGTGAGGTGATATGAGGTGAGGTGAGGGCGAAGAAGGGAAGATACAACGAGACGACGACAGGAATTGGCGGTGACAGATGGGGCCGCGGAGGTTAAGTCGAGGATGACGACCACCAGGTCAGGTGCGACGACGAAAGTATCACAAACTGACGCCGGCAAAGGTTTGGCCTCAATGCAAGGTGTTCCCTTTGGCCCGTCGCACAGGTGAGGGTGAGTGTGAGTGTGAGTACTTGTATGGTACTCTGGTAAAATTGGGTAGATTGGGTTGCAGAGGGATTGGCGCTTTCCTCGATTCCGACCCAGCAGAGAAATCCAGCTGTCGTCATAAGGACTCCATATTTCCCTATAGAGCAAGGGGCCAAGTACAGGGGTGGAAGGGACGGCCAATGCGCGCAAGGGTGATAAACGAACAGGCAGGCCTTGGGTTGCAGGAGGGCTGAAGACGGCTGCAGAAGGTACGAGGTACAAGTGCAGAGAGCTGAGCTGAGGAGGGAAGGGAAGGGAAGGAAGGAGGGATGAGGAAGGGTTAGGAGAAAGGAAAGAAGGAGGGGGGGGAGGGAAGGAGCGACTCGAGCCCCGGATCCGGAAGTATCATGGGACAAAGAAAACGATATATGACCGGGGGGGTGGGGTGGGGAGAGGGAAAAAGGGTACTATGTACAAATGATTCAAGTATGCGAGGAATTAAAGGGCTGGGGGGGGGGGTTGCCTTCAAAGTCTATTGAACTGATGAGAGAAAAAGCTAACTTATGGGTCAATGCTGCTACAGTACTACGGGTAGGACCACCACTCTCCCTGAGCGAGCTGCGATGAAGTCGGATCCTGTTTCTCTCTCTCTCTCTCTCTCTCTCTCTCTCCCTCTCTCTCTCTCTTTTTTCTTCTATTTTTTTTTCCTTCTCCCTTTTCCCAACCGGGGGCAAAGGAACCCATCAAATCATCATCATGATAATGGGCAAGCTTTGGGGGAGAGAGGGGGGGGGGCCAAATCCCCACACGAAAATTGGAGTGGCAGGGCAACGGATGGATCCCCTGGGAACCCCCCCCCCTTAGTTTCTCGATTCAGGGGTGAAATGGCGCTGTGATACCCTGGCGTGGCCTGGAAGGTCACACCTGAGGGGCGGCCCGAGCTGAGAAAAGCAACTGGAGAGTCAGGGCCCAGAACCTGAATGGCCTAGTGGGTGGGAGGAGGCTCGTGATCGCCGGCTTTCCTATGGGATCCCTGCCCTGCAAGCCTCTGCAGGGGTGTAGCATGTGCACCAATGCAAGCTCCAGACGGAGGCGCGGCCATCCCTACCGCCCGACGACAGCTTCGTTTTTGCCGGGGGCAGAGTGGCAGATTTTACAACATCAGAATTCCCGACGGCTCAGTCACAACCCACCAAGTAGACGACACCACCCAACACCCAACACCAGCCAGCGCTGAGAGCGGTCGCAGGGAGCACAGATCAGTCAATATGATTCAGTTAAAAGTATGTGCTCGATACAACAAGAGAAAAACTGCAGTAGAAAGTTGACTGACCACCTTCCCCCCGCCCCCCCCCCCCAAAAAAAACAGACCATGCTCAACTGCATCGACAACTCCGGCGCCAGCATAGTCGAGTGTGCCATGATCGTCGGCCAGAAACGTCACGCCTCCATCGGTGACCGCATCGTCTGTGTCGTCCAGCAACAGCGCTCCGCTACGGGAGAGGGCATGGCCTCCGCCAGTGCCGCCAACAAGGTCAAGCGGGGCGACATACGACATGCCGTCGTCGTCCGCACAAAGTACAAGGTCCAGAGGATGGATGGGAGCGTGATCAGGTTCGACGATAATGCCTGTGTGCTGCTGAACAAGGGTGGCGAGCCCATCGGGAGCCGGATCAATGGCGTCGTCGGCCAGGAGCTGAGGAGGAAGAACTGGAGCAAGATCCTGAGCATGGCGCCCATGCATGCATAGATCATGGTTCGCCTCCGCACAAGGAGAAGGACAAGAGGATTAATGCGACACTTGGAAGTCAGGTCGGCGCCGTGTCTTTTACGAACGTCAGTACATTCCACTCGGACATGGAACGGAGGAATATGGCAAGGAAAGACGAGCAAGACGCGGGAGACGAAGCAATTCTATCAGGCCTACTCTCAAATATGGGCGTGCAGAACAGCTTTACGATGCGCCGGCCGGCACAAGCCCTAGGAATGGATGTCAGGAGGGCGCGCTATATACCACTACTACTCAATACTTGTTGGGCAGAGAAAGAAAAGAAGAAAAAAAGCATGCACGGCGTCAACAAAAATCACATGTTGTCTAGAAAGAGCGAATTCGGGGAAAATAAAGATCAAGTCTACAATACAATCAATCACATTCATGACAAGATTCGGGACTACAAATGAAGCTTATCTATCGCTGGTCAATTATGAATGGAATGGTATGCCCTGCAGAGAGGAATCCTATCCATCTGATTCTTATTCGTACAGTTCCCCCCCCCCCCCCATGTTTTATTTTTTTCCCTTCTTTTTTCCGGTCCATTTGCCCGTTCTTCTATTTTCGGCCCTCCCCTAAACTCCTTGCCGGAAAGAATGCGAATCAAAAACGCCCCCCCTCCCCTCTCCAAACCCCCAACTCAATAATCTGGTTCAGATTTCAACAAGTCATCCAAAGACAATTCCCCCGCTGTCAACATGTCCTGCGACATGGACGTATCAAGCCCGGAGAGAGTTGTATGTACAATCCCCGACACAGGCTGTGACTCTGGATGAGGCGTCACCGAGGGCGCGTGGGTTTCTGCGGACAAAGTTCTCGACATTGGCTGCGAGTCGAGAGGCGAGGCAGCGGGTAGATCCAGAGGCGACGGGATGAACGCGTGAGAGGGTGACCAAGGTGTCTCAACAGAGGGCAGTTCAGCCTGGTCAGGACTGGGCAGGGCTGAGGGCTGAGCGGCGGCCAGTCGTCCGCGAGCAGCAGCCAAAGACGGGCGACTGCAAGAGACTGTTCCTGTGGTAGATCGAGAACCATCCTACTGGTAGATCTCACCACAAGAGCAGCAAACATAGTACAGTTTCTGCAGACAGACAAATCGTCAGAATCTGTGTGATGGGAGGAGGGGAAGGGTCCTGAAGGGGGCTTCCTACCATGCCCGTATCTCTGGTTCGTTGTTGGGACTGGAAGAAAACAGCCTCCTCGTGACCGCAGGTGGGGCACTTCTTGTCCGAGCGAGGGAGCTAGAAAAAAGTAGAGGCGACACGTCAGCAGCAGGTTCTTGAACAAGAGAAGATATTATGCAAAGCATCACATCCTCTTAGACAACATCCCGCTTCTGAAATATCATCATTACCCTCGCCCCCCTGCAGGTGCTGTTGCAGGGTGTATTGCGCGTGTGCTCTGATTGGAGTGTAGTAGGGAGACGGCCCCAGTCGAAGGTGTGTTGTGAGAGATCGCAAGTTGTATGGGATGCGATGCAGAAAGAGCAGGAAAGTGCTGCTCCTACATCTCAGCCTCCCAGCTGGCCATGTCGTCGTCGTCGGGCTCCAGGTCCATGTCGGCGTCCATGGCCCCGATGTCCAAGCTACTGATCTCCTCGAGAATGCGGTTCCAGGCATCCTTGGAATCCTTCGCATCAGACGAGGCCAGTATTGGGGCGGCCAGCTCGGCCTGGTAGGACCTGGGAGGGGTGGAGGGCGAGTCGGTGATAGCATCGGGCCACAGAGCGCGGACGGCGGCAGGGCGATTCTCGCAATCAGAGCACATGATGATCTGGCCACAACAGCCGCACATGGCAAAGGTAGAGGAGGGGGAGGGCGGGGGAGAAGGAGGGTTGGATGTGTCATTTGTGTTGGGGCCACCAACCGTGGGATCGAGGGCGACGTCATGGGTGACGCCTGCCGTGTCGCCGGCCTGGCTCTTGAGGATGTTTCGGTAGACGCAGTTGGAGGTAGCCTCCTCGGTATGCTGGCAGGTCCGGCACTGGTACATCAGGCGGCGGGCCTCCTTGTCCTCCTTGGGATACAGCATGTTGGAGCACTCGCGGCAGAAGAGGATGGAGACGGGCATGTTGCCATGTTTCTGGGGCACCTGGGCCGCGTCGGACTCTTGTGGGGTGGACGACATCGTGTCGAGACCGGCTGGTTGTTTTGATGTCAGGAGGTCTCGTTCCTTGTCGATGTTGGGATGCCGTCGCGGACGTGTTCTTCTCGGTGGCGATCTTGTCGAGCAGGTCTCGAGATCTGGCCCAGGGGGAGAGCTGATGTTAGATAACCTGTGGTTTCGAAACCAGCGGTGGTAAGGACTTTCAAGTGAAGAAGTATGATGCGGATCGTGGTGGTTGGGGAAGAGTGGTTGGACAAGGAAAGTCTTCAGTAGTTGGGAGGTTGAAAGAGAGTCGGGAGAAGTCGAAGAGCAGGTGGACGGGAAGACGGAGGTTGTTTTTGAGCCTGACAGCTGAGCACAGACGCCGTCTTCTCAAAGCGGGTGCAGGGGGTACGTGAGCAACTCTAGCGGGGGCGCCAGTGAACAAGGGGGGGGGGGGTTTCGTCACTACACAGGCACGACAAGATACTGTATTGCACAGTGCACTGCTGAATGAGCACAAAGTTTCACCTGACATGATATGGTGAGGTCACCGTGTTGTGGGAAACTAACTTCTACATCGTCACACTGCGGCCACACGGCCACGCTGAACAGCCGCTGAGGATCTCCCGCCTATGATCCAAGCCCAGACGACGACCCACTGCACGTGTGAGCAGCCTTACGCAGTTGAGTCACCCCGGCCAGCATGACCCCCTCTGGCTGATTGTATGTGCTACCATAGTCCTATGCAGTAGTACAGTAAGTAATATGGGCTGTGGTTTTGGTGCCCTTTTCTTCTTCTTCCTATTTTTTTGGGGGGGCCCGATGATCATGCGAACAAGGCTGTCCTGGTAGCCTCGCCTTCCAGGGTCTCATGGCGCCTCAGCTGCCCCGTCGTGAAGGTCAGGATTGAGAATCTGTCTCTGCGCAAGGCGTCCAGCAACCCAGCTGAGTGACCTAGTACAGTACGTAGTGTTCAGTTACCAGCTAAAGTCATAGAATCATTGCTACTGTGTGCTATCTGCCATTCCGAGCACGTACGACATTATTATGTGTTGTTCGTCTCCAAGTCGATTAATAATCGCCCAAGTCAGCCTACAGGTCCTCCTCCCGCTGCAACGGACATACACAGTACTATAGTACATGCAATGTCGAGGGACATCCGAACGATCGACCATAGAGTTTCCCCCCCTCCCCCCCCTCTCCCGGGGCTCGGCGGATACATTGTGCCTGGATGAGGGCCACGGGTGATCTCATCGCACAGGTTGGGGCTACGCTGCTGCTGTTCGGCAGATTGTTAACGCCTTCTGTGCCCTTTTCATGTGGCGGAGGGAAAACATGGTCACGAAGGCCCGCCCCTCGTCCTTCGTCGCTGTCCTCGAGAGGAACCCTGCGCAGGCCTGAAACCCCACCTCTCTCCCACAATGGGTTGCCCTCGTGATGATGTTCGTCCCTCCTTAGGCGCTGTGGCCCCCCCTAGATTTCAAGCTTCAGGCACTGACACAAAGCCCTGATGGTCTGTCGGAAGTGCCTCTGGGAGCCAACCACAATTCTGATCGTCGATACGTGAGACAAATCATTGCCGAACCTTCATCCGCGAGGAGAAAGAGAAGGAGCAAGCAATCTACTATGGTGCTATGTAGCAGTTCGTCGGAGCCTTGGCCCGTGCCACCCCCCCACCCCCCAGAATGAACCTCCCCCCCCACACCTGAGCAGGCGCCCCATTTCTTCCCCAGCCAGTAAAGTTCTTGGTGAAAAACAGCGCTAAGCCCCACCTCCGCCATCGCTCTTGTCCCCCCTCGTGCCCCTGTACAGCTTGGGTACATAGTACGTCGCTTGGTCAACCTTGCATGGCGCATCCCACCTCGGTTGGACCACTGATCTTCACTCGCCCCAGATTTGTCACATCGGCACTTTGCATTTAAAAAACGGTACATATTGGTTGCTTTCTTTCTGACGTCTTCCAAGTGACAAGCCACTTTGGGACAAAATCATTTCCAAAACAACATAGCAGCAAAAAAAAAAAAAAAAATCTAACAACATGGCTGATACTCAGGCAAGTCCATTACAAGACATTGTCCTGTCACTCCTACACGATTGTTTACCAATCTCTACCGCCTTCTCACCCCCCCCCCCCTCTTCTTACTTCCTCACCCACGGAACTATAGTGATGCCTCAAGTGTGGTCACGCAGCACTTCTTCCGACGAGCACACCGTCGTTATCATGTCTCACAGCTGACACGTGGATCGTTCCCTTCCAAACAGGAGACTGGCCTCCCTCCCAACTGGGAGGTCCGCCACAGCAACTCCAAGAACCTTCCCTACTACTTCAACTCCCTCGAGAAGAACAGCCGCTGGGAGCCCCCGGCTGGAACCGACACCGAGAAGCTCAAGGTCTACATGGCCAAGCACCACAGCCCCGCTACCGGTGGTAACATCGGCGGAGGAGAAGGCAAGATCCGCGCTGCACATCTTCTGGTCAAGCACACCGAGTCCAGGCGACCCTCAAGCTGGAAAGAGGTACGTCTGGCGGACCTACACCTTTGGGGGGTTGAAATGCTCTGGGGAGGATGAGGTGGGGGCGGGGGAAGAGAACGACAGAAGAAAAAGAAGAAGGAAAAAAAAAAAAAACCAGGGGACGGAACAAGGAACACAAGGCTCTGTCCACAACATCGCATGGTGGCTGTGTCGCCTGCGACAGCGGACGTTTTGTCGCCGACCGAATCTGGACTGAAGTTGATACTGCTGTGCTCCTGCGGGCATGACTCCAAGACTGACGAATTGATCACCGGAGTATATAGGCCGAAATCACTCGCTCCAAAGACGACGCTAGGAAGATCATTGAAGGCTATGAGGACCGCATCAAGAGCGGCGAGGTTAGTCTTGGCGAGCTGGCCGTTACCGAGTCCGACTGTAGCAGTGCTAGGAAGCGCGGCGATCTGGGGTACTTCGGCAAGGGCGATATGCAGCAGGCCTTTGAGGAGGCGGCGTTTGGCCTCAAGCCTGGCGAGATTTCGGGCGTGGTGGAAACCGCGAGCGGGCTGCATTTGATCGAACGGTACGTTCTCAAAATGTTAACCCCGAACTAAAGGATCGCTGCTGACAATGATGCAGTCTCGAGTAGGACTTGAAGATGTAGGACGAAGGATAGGCTGAAGGCAAGGGAGGAGAAGATGTGTTTGATCCCGAGCCCGCACCACTCGATGACAACCGCAGCCGAGTCAAGGGACGCATAAAAGGATGGATGCACATGACTGCGGATACCAAAAGTAAAAAGAAAATCAATATATTTACATGATAATCCTTGCTGATAAGAGTCTCGGAAATTCAAACTACCTAACGGCTCAAGCTTCGATGATATATCGCGGGCGGCATGCATGCAATATGCCTGATGATGTACTCAGCCGCGGTTCAGCCTCAAATCACTCCCCAACATCGAGACATGCTTGCAATCTACAGCAAAGTCTTGACTCGTGCCAGTCGTTCGGCCTTCGCCTGAGCACCAGTCATAGAAAATGCACACTCGTCGCAATGTGCATTGGGTGCCCAAGACCATGTTCATTGGTGCAGCCTCGCCAGGCGAGACCAGCCTCACCGTTATCCACAACTATAGTTGCAGTTCTACGAGCCCGATCAATCTTGGATCATCAGCGGCCTGCGTGTTACCAATAAAGTGCATAAACACATCCGGGTTACATTGTCTCACAACCTTTAACCGCCGTATTTTTGACCGCCTCTTGCAAATTTCATCGAGATGCTAATACATTTGTGCCATCATAGATGCCTGCCTGCAAGGCCAACCATAACGCCATTTCCAAACAATTAAATCAACCCGTTCCGAACCCCCTGTGATGCCCATCGTCTATGCAATCCTACCAGAGACATCTCATGCCGTCCCTCGAGTCATACTAGTACAGAGAGGAGACTGGCTCCTTTCTCAATATTTCTCCATCTCACCAAATTCAAATGGTGGATTGCTGGGCGTCATGACCCACCCCCAACAGAGGCAACAACCCACTCCACCATCGGGCTCCGGACGGTGAACAGCACGGTGAAGATCCCAAACATGGTCATGGAAAGCGCAGAGTAAGGCGCTGCGTGCCTCTTCTGCTCATACAGGTGTGCCGTGCCCATAGCCGCGGCGTTGATGCCGATTGTGATGCCTGCTGCCACGGTGGGGACGTCGTCTGCATAGGCCAGGGCCAGCTCGGTCTGGTCTCGTTCGTGGTGTTGTGCATGATCATCATCGGTCCTGCGATAAGCTGCGCTGCATGTGGACACGGCCTCGTGCGCAAAAATGAGAGAGCTGGATGCGCGTCGCCGCTCGACGTGCGTGGTATCTGAGCTGTGCCGCGTGTGGCGATGATAGTCGTCCTCGTCACTCAGTCCTGCAAGTCTCTGGGGAAACTCTGCTGGAGATTGGGTTTGGAGTCGTTTGTTCGTCTTGTCTGCGCTCGAGAAGGAGGACCCTTCTCCGGCCTGGCAGTTCCTCGCTGCACCCACGATGGCCCGCATCCAGCTGCGTACAGCCATGCGCCACCGCGTCATTGCAGGGTCAGTTCCCTGTCCACCCACGAGGAATCCTGCCGCAAGTTGAAAACAGATCCCATTGACGACGACACCCACGGCATTTACACTGGCGTCGCCTCCCAGGCTTCCCATGACTGGTACACCTAACGCGATGGTGACACTCCGCGCAGCAAAGCTCAAGTCCGAAGCAGCAGGTCGAACACCAATTCGGCGGGCGAGGAGAGGCCAGACGACGATGTTGAAGATACTAGCAACAGAAGAGATGATGAGCACCGTGAGACCGCCACGAGATACTATCTGGTGGCGGTACTCGAAGAGCTTCAGGCCCCAGGATACAATGCCGGCGTTGAGGATGGAGGTTGCTATGTCACCTGCGCCCAAGGGAAAGTGCGTGATGTGGGACGGAGAGGATGTAACATTCGCTGATGCCAACGCGTTGAGAGGTGCAGAGCTAGGGCTGATGTTGGACAGGTCGATGTGGTGGGCGATTATCTCAGAAAGGGTGTTGTTGGTTCTGAAGCGCGCGACGACGAGGTCAGTGGACTCCTGGCGGATACGGGACTTGGCGAGGCCGTAGCAGATAAGGAAGAGTGACGTCCAGAGTACAGGGTTCAGCAGTGTCGCTAGGGCTATCAGGCCGACTCTCTTCTGATGATGTGCCTGTTGTGGATGGTATTGTTGCTGCTGGCTTGAGATGTGCTGCTTCACTCTGGTCTGCGCGGAGGTGAATGTCAACCACATAATGAAGAGGAAACCGGTATCCAAGAAGAGATCATTGTTCTGTAGACATGACAGCGGAACTCCTACAAGGAGGAAGAGCGAGATGGATAAGATCAGGAAAACGTGATGCTGTGTCCACATCCACACAGCTGAGAAAATGTGTCGTGATGGCATCGTTGACGAGGAGGCTGTCGCGTCCGTTGATCCTGTCCCATCTTCCAATATCCGCAAGGCATCCTTGGGCAGTGCACCGCATATTACCTGTGTATCTCCTCCATCAGCTGCATTTGGCCCGTTCGAATCGCTCGCGTACCCAGACAAAGTACACAAGGTCGAGACATCACTGAGGTGCTTCCGAAACCGATCCAGACACGGCTGCTCGACATCGTTCTCCATACTGACACAGCTTGGGTCAACGGCGGCAGACTCAACAACCTTGTGGAGCACCGAGTCCGATCGTGGGGTGTTGGTGTTGATATGACGTTTGTGCTGGACAGACTCGACATCTAAGTCATCCTTGTGGCGCATGACATGGCTTGCCGACAGTCGGTATCTCATGACGAGCTTGGTAATCCAGTATTGTACGTAGTACGCGGTCACATACACAAATATTGAGTTCAGCACGCCTGTCAGTGCTGGACAACGTGGTATTATATTAGCCTTGAGCTCAGGAGCACCGACCGTCTTCTGGGTAGGTTCAGCACCAGACATACCGAAGGCTGTCGTCAACAGACCTATTTGCTCTGCGCCCGCAAACGATTGACTAATAAGAGCAAGAAAGGGGACAGCGAATCCGATGGACATGTGTTTATTGAGCAGCTCAGCCTGCGAAATAAAATAGTAAATAAGCACCACTGAACCATTAAACGCAAGCAAGCATCGATAGAGAGAGAGAGTGTGAACAAAATTGAATACAAAATGGAGAAGAAGGGAAAAAGTAATAAGGAAACGAAGAAAAAGAAGAAACTCACAGGAGGCTTGAGGTGACGATGGTAGAAGTTCTCTAGTCCCTCGCCCGGCCTGAAGAATATCACTTGCAAAGCCCACATGAAAAGCCAAACAAAAATCATAGCAACAACCTGGCCCGGAAAGTCCTGCTTGGTGGCCCAGAGTGCCATGTCCCAGGCACACGTGAGGAGCTGTGCAACAGCGAAGAAGATGATGGCGATGAATATGTGGTAGTAGTGACGTGCTGTGTCGGAGAGGTTCCGCCATGGCTTCTTAAGTGTCCAGCCATCTCGTCGTTTTGTGAAGAGCGCATCCTCAGGAACATCGATCATAGTCTGAGTTTGACGCTCGGCGTGACTGGCCGGCGAATATCGCACTGTCAGACAGCCTACTCGTTTTATCTTCTTCTCGCTGAGTAAAAAAAGCAGAAGAGGATGAAGAGACGCGAAGCGGTAAGGCAAACGAAGTAATGGTTGATATTCGGCAGTAGCAGCTGTCAAGAATATGCCGAGACACAGAGTAGGGTTCATGCAGGACCCTTGATTCGTAGAAGACAGACGTGGCAGTCAGGTTTGTGGCAGATAGCCCAAAGAAATGTGACTGCGAAACGAATAGATAGTTATAAAGAAACCGTTGACAGTATGAGACGGGGCTGCGGATCGAAGTGAGGTGGGCGTATGCCTGCAAACTGATACCCGTGCGTGTGAATGCAGTGATGCCATGCGCAGAGGCCACTTATCAGCGCGTACGGCGTCCCGTCATGGTTTCCGTTTGCCCATGGATACCATCATGGTCGAGTCTGGTGTCGCCTGTTGGGATCCACACCCGCCTCCTTATTCGGCACTTAACATGGTACACCGCCGGCATGCAAAGCAGGAAGAGACGAGCAAAGAGGGATTGAGTCGCTTGGCTTGTGGCTGCTTTGTTAGGTTCGGCGGTGCTAGGCCCGTCGTCAGCGTCAGGAGAAAAAGAGGTTCCCAGTGGGTTGGTTGTTTGCTTCACTAGTCCATGTCACTCTTCTTTCAGATCGGAATAGCCTAGTTTGAAAGATTGTGGATGGGGAGACGGACACATGCGTGTCCGCCTCCTGTGATGTGCTGGTTGGCCAGCTGGCCCTGTGCTTCGCAGCCAAGGAGACCCGTGCAAAATTCGTTTCAAGAGTGCAATGGCAACACGGTACGGACGCAGCCACTCCCTCCGCGCACAATTTCGTGTGCCTATCACTGTTCCCAAATGTCTCAGAGGCACCCAGCATGACATGCAAGATGTTTCCACCGAGCGGCCGAGGGTGACTCAGCTACAGTTGAACGGCAGAATAACCCTGCTTTCTGTGATTGAGCGACTGTGCGGCGACGTGTTCCTCATAGGAGGACTTCCTGCTAGGGATGTCTTGCGTTCTACTTGCGGACATACTCACAGCATTGAGTAAGAACAGAGCTGCAATGGGTGAAGCTGGATACCTACTTAGCTAGCTGCAGAATCGGGGCTCACCTGTCACTGTTCGCGCATACCTTGTGCTGAGACAGACCAGCCGAGCGGACTGATCGTATAGTTGGACTCAATAACACCGGCATAGAGGCTCGCTGCTTGTATCCTGCCAATGATAGTTCAGGAACAGATATAGGGGCTCGCTCGCCCCCCCCCCCCCCGAACCAATTCGCCAAGCGGTCTTTACTGATGGCTGAAAATATCTCCGACGTCTCACGCCATAAAAGGGCCGATGGAGAGCATTTCACGTAGTAACAGTTATCTCGCATATCAGGGTAGCTAAGGTTAACAAGTATCAGAAACGAAACTGCCGGCCCGAGTTACCTGTCTGTCATCTGTTGTTATCCCGGACCCCAGTGTTGGCGAGACGAGGGTGAGCCGTCGTCCGAAGACAGGAGAAGGAAGGGTGTGAACAGAAAGATGCGCTCGAATTTTTACCTAGCGGCAGTTGAAAGCCACATAGCTAGATCCAAGAGCGCGTTGCCGAGTCCCCGGACAGATGCCAAACTCGGGTGCGATGTGATGTCTCAATCATCTTGACAAGACAGTTTGGAGCAAACAAGACGACGGCTGTAGCTTGAGTGCTAACCCTGGATCCGGGAACCTCAGTCGGGTCGTGATTGCAAGGTTCGAGGTATAATTCGTGATGACTTTTGACAACTTGGCAGAAGAATTGAGCCTAAGGGTGACAAAGGTGGTGGGGGGTGTGGAAGGGGGGGGGGGGAAGACTCATGATTCCGTGCGAGAGGTCCAGGAAAGCAGGTCGTGCAAACGAAAATAAAAATTCATCCTCCCACACGGTGCCTCGCATATTGCTGTGTATTGTATCCACAGTCAGGTTCTTGAAAGATCTACCGCGTACTGCAGAAGTCACCTGTAAGGTACAGAGTTCTGAGAGATGCCAGTTCCACCTGTGGAAAAAAAAAAAGAAAAGAAAAAGAAAGAAAAAAAAGAGCTGCAGCCACCCGTGCTTAACCTGCGGGTAGATGCCTGGCTCATGCCGCAGCCCTGGTGGCGATGCAGCTGATGTGTTTGATCGATGCTCTGCTGGCAAGGAATTTGGATGACAAACAGCTGTGTTAGTTGGTTGAAAAAGTGGAAACGTCGTCTACATACAAGTTTCTTTTGCTTTCCTTCCCGACGCGGGCCCGGGAGGCGAGAGGCGGGGCAATGTAATGTTGCATGAGAGCAGGCTTGTCAAGAGAGCGGCCGTGGATTACCGTCAAGGTGACAGCTGAAAAGATCCTACACTCTGTCCTGCCGGAAATAATTCCACTTGAGAATGTGTTTGAAGAATTCATCCACTATTGAAAACTGGCATCGGAGCGGTCGAGCGGGCTTGTGGGAAAATATCCACAAGTGCCTCAACTTAGCATGGTAGAAAGACAAGCAGAAGCCACTGGCGGTCTTGAAAGGCTGAGGATGAAGAGTTTCTCTTCTTCTAGAAACGAGTGTTCCAGGATCAGCACTGATATTTCGGCGCCAAACGTAAGAGAAGACGTTGTGCTTTGGCTACACGCCATTGTTAATAACACTGCGATGTATCAGGAAGTGCTTCCCTGCACTCAGACCACAGACCTCATGCGGCAGGACTGACACTGCAGTCCTAGAGGGGCAATCTTGGGCTCTCCTCAAGCGAGGTGGCGTCCTTGGGTTCATGCAGACTTCCATATTAGAAGCCCTAGAGAAGTTGTCTTTGAGACTAGCTGTCACTTTGTGGCGTTGAAGGCTTCTGGAAGATGCCGCCAACGTCACTCTGTCGTTGCACAAGCTGCCGCGTAGCGTTGGCAAGGGGAGCGATCATGGAATTTCAATAGAAGCATCGAAGGTGGCGCTTCAAATTTGCAGCGTCGACCAATCGCGGGGACGACATCCAAGAAAGCCTGTTGATGCCCCTGCATAAGGCTCGTGGATAGCATGCGGTCCGACCCTATCAGCGTCGTCAGCAGCTGCGTTCCCATCCATCCAGCCACAGTCCCTCTTATGACGCCGATTTGTCTGACTGTGGGCGTCTGGCGGTCTCCCTCAAGGCATGCGATACAGCTTGAGAGCCGCTGCCTGGAAGGAGAACACGAGGATGGCGAGCAAGCAGATAGTTACTCAACGCGGCCGGAGCAAGTGTCCTCAAGCCCATGTGTCTCGTGAACAAAAAACAGCATACCACATCAAGCAAAAACGGCGGGGGAGTTGGGTTTGCGATTCAAGAGTCGCAGAGTCGTGGGGTGCTCCTCGTATCTTACTTGTACCGAGAATACGATAGTATGTAGTCTGTAGATAAGGAGTGAACGTCGAACAGGCCCTAAATTGTAAATGTTTCTGACTGTTTGGGCTCGAGACCACCGTTTCTTGAAGTCACCAAGCCACACGAGACCTCAGCAAGCGATGCCACGCTTAACAAGAATATCTGAAGAGACGTTTGATTGGGCCATGGTTTTCTGCGGTCGTTGTTGGCTATAAAACTGTCCTGACAGAGGTACAGAAGCATGTAGAGTTCAGCTCATTAAAGGAATGTTCTCAGGTGAATGTGTGATTGACACGTGAAGGGGTGGGTTGGAGCTCAAAATGACGGAGATGGACGTGAGGTCGTCGCCGGTGACTAAGGAACAGCGCACGGACCTAATTAGGCACCACAGGCGGTATCCTACACTGGCACAGTGGGTACAGGTTGATTTCTTAGTGGGTACAACCCCCTACCATGCTAGCCATGACAGTCGACCAACCCCTGTACGTTTAATGCCACAGCGTCCTACACAGCGTACTACAGCGTAATGTACCCAGGTAGCCCGCAGGGAGACTCCCGTGCCTGATTGGCAGACAATCTTGGCTGGCCGATCCCTGCAAGCCTTATTGCGACCTCCGACCTTGGCTTTCGTACTTGATGTTCTTGTTTATCTTCCCTTACCCTTTGGATTCTGTTCATTGGCATTGCATCATCTAAACAGGCCAGTTATGCTCCTGCGCCGCAACCTCTGCAACCTCAGTCTCCCAAGTCCAAATACCTTGATCTAGGAGACACGATCAAGCCCTGCCCGAGAACCTCCACGACCCAGTCTGCCGTCAAAGATCAATGGTCGGCAGACCCGCGCTCTGCAGATCAAGGAGCTCACAGGCCTCGTGATGGGGTACAAAGATGATCTGCTCAGCATCATTCGCACGTACGATGTGCCTGTCGACCCGGCGGCCCTCAGCTCTGCCTTGGAAGACGAGGGCCAGAGGAGACTCCTGTCTGAGTGGGTCAAGTCGCACTTGACGCCAGACACATTGCTCAGCAAGGACGAGCTGAACTCGTATGCGACGACCCATGGCCATCAGTCCCACGCGGCCGATAGCTAATCTGTAACCCAGATACCAGCTCCTCAAGCGCAATGGAAAGGCGGAGGACCTGGTGGCCACAGCAGACCTCTCTGCCATCCATGCCCTCGGTGACCAGGAGTTACGCGATGCTATCGAGGAACTCAACCGCTCGACCGTCGCCATCAACAAACAAACGGAGGCTCTTGTTCAGCAGCAGGACGCATTGTCTCGTCTGGTGTCGAGCAGCGGCGTGGTTGGAGACGCTCGCTCCCACCTCGAGATCAAACAGGCCCACAAATGGGAGTCTGATCGCCAGGCTCTGAACACCGCGGTCGAGCTTTTGCTCCAGGGTTTGGACTATCGCGTGTCGGAGCTCGAGCAACAGAATACAGCCTCCGGTGACGAAGCGGCGAGCATCGTCGACGGCGTGCTTCAGACTGACGACAAGCTCCTGTCCAGCCTCCAGAAGCTCGGCTGGGAGCTCGACACAGAGGACCCAGAGGAGACGGAGAGCGTGACCAAACTGCGAGAGATATGTGCCAGGCTGATCAAGTACACTGTAGAGTGCATCCGAACTAAGCTCGACCGTGTCTTCTTAGAGAGCCTGGGGTCGGTTCGGAAGCCGGCTCAAACAGACGATGATACTGCCGGTGAAGACATCGCGGCACAGCAGGAAGAGCTAGAGGAGCTCTACGCAGAGGTTCTACCTGTGGCACAGATGTCTGTTGAGCAGCAATGGCTAGAACCCTCCCTTCGATCTCTGTCTGCCAAGAATTCCAGCAGTATTGATCGCTCCGCCGAGGCTTTAGAATATGTGAGCTAGCGAGGTAACCTTTGTGATTTCAACTGGGGTGGGTCGACTGACGAGTTACAGATCCTTGACTGCCTCGAATTTCTTCTTGATCGTATCAAGCGTGTGTCCGCTCGCGTGTCCACTCTCAAGGAACACGAACTAGCAGCTTCCACCATCGTTGCGACCGCAAAGACCGAGCTCTCGACGACAGCATCTTCACGCCCCAGCCGCCGCGGCACGGCCAACTCGTCCACTACTCCAGCTCGGCGGCCTCGGTCCCTACTCATGGACGGCTTCGTGACCCCCACGACATCCCGTGTCACCACCGCTGAAACCACCAAGACTAAACGGGTCTCATCTGGTGGTGGCGCAGCGTATAACTCCCCGGTGGACCACCTCCTCAGCGAGCTTGCTGTCTTCCTTCCAGTGTCAGATGACCCGTCCAAAAGCACCGCACAAGCACAGACCTCCTTCCTCTCAAATGCAATTTCTCACCGGGCCCGCAAATCCGCTGAAGTCTCGCGTAACGTTCAGTCAACCTTCGAAAGCTCCGTGTCGTCCTGCCTATCCGATACGCGCACGGCGGTCCAGCTCATTCGCGACTCGGTGCTGGCAGAGAGCTCCTTCGCCGAGGTATACCTCGTCGACCCAGGCATCGAAGCATCAATCGGAGTGCTGGCACAGGAAGTGCACAAGGTCGCAAGTCGCCTGGAAAGTGTCGATAGGGAAGCTGCAGTGCTAGCCAAGGGGCGGAACGTCAAGAGAGAAGAGATTGTGAAGCGTTGGAGTCGAAGGGCAACATGATCTCGGTCTGAGCAGGGAATATCGTCGGTTTGTATTCCCTGAGGCAGGACCTGTTGGAAAAACCAAACCATTCGGGGGGGAAGAGAGGATCTGTCACCTGATGCTCCCTGACGACATGCCTCAGGAGCCCGCAATCTATTGTGTTTACCAATTTGGCGTGTCAATCCCTGATAATTTTGCCTTGAGCATGGACATGTTGCATTGATTCTAAAGAAATCACACGCGTTGGGAGATACATAAACTTGACATCGACGGGCTCGTGGGCGCCGTGCGTTGGGAATCTGACGCTCGCTAAGATGTTGGCCTAGAGACTACACGGCTAGGAGAGCCCACGCCTTGTCATGCTTCAGAAAATTGTTAATGTTTGGGTTCAGTGGCCATTTTCCCAATTGACATGACTTTGTGTCGGAGTACTTTTGCATGAGACTACTATTGTTGTCTTGGACCCTCTCAGATTGCGGACATTTGGTGGTCGATTTCTTTGTCACTTGCTGTACTGAGGTTTGGTTTACGCCGTCTGCGGGCGCCACCGGAAAGAGCCTAGATATGCGATCAATTTTGACAGATAATGGAAACAGGGATAAAGGAAAAGTGAAATATAATTCAACGTCCTGGAACTATCCCCGTTGAGCTAAAGAGCTAGTAAGATTAAAAAGAAAAAAAACCCACAAACTTGCACAGTTTACGATCAATAGCCACATATTACTTTGGGATCTACATGTAATATAAGAATGACGTCTGCATTCCCACCAAGTTGGAGGAGGAGGGCGATGGTGGAGATTCAGGTCTTGTGCATGGGAATCTTCATCACTGGAATAGTGGCTAGACTCATCTTCATATTTGGCTTCGATGCTCGGCCAATACCAGTGCCCCTAGCCCTGAATCATGATGTGGTCTTATTTCTTTCATTTGTCGTAAGTCATGCATATACAATTTTCCATGAGTTGGGGTTTTCACAATCGATCTGACTACTACTCTAGGCTCTCCTTCGAGTGGCATTCTTTTCTTTAAAATGTCTCTCTTCCTGGATATCCGGCTTGCATATTGGCCTACGCGGCGACGACAAAATACCCAAGGAAGATGTCCTCCTCACTGCCAGAGGGAGGCTCTTATCGAGAACTGAGTCATCATCGCCCTCAGAAAAGAAATCAAAGCGATGGAAGGCGCCTCGAATGACAATTTCGACCGAGCTCGACGACTGGGAGTAATACGTTCTGGGACGAGGTTTGAAACTTGGCCGAAGGACGGGGACAAAAGGAATAAGGGACTCGGACTACATATGAATAAGACGAAGAAATATAAATATTATACCTGCCGGTGATAGCATGCGTCTTGGAAGGTATAACAAAGTCGATAACCCCCTCTTGAGTGCGGAAGAGCGAGTGAGAGATTGGTGGGATTTCCGGGTTTCATCATCATATCGTATCAAGCTTTGGCCTCAGAATATGACATTCGTAGCTGCTCGCTCCATGGACTCCTGTTCCAAACACTTGTACAAGACGATCATAATTTCATAAAACTTCGACCCAGGCTATGCTGAAAAGGATCGGATCTTTTTTTCTCACAAGATCTGTTCGTGGGCCAGTAAGTCACTGGCCCAGGGCCGTGCATGGCTGCTTTTTCTCTTTTCTCTTTTCAGCGCATTTTAATACAAGCTTTTTGCCCTCGTACAAGATAGATCATTATCGGAAATGGTGTAGTGCTTGTTCATGACTTCCAATGCAAGTTGGCTCTGTCGGGGAAAAACCCTTACTTGTTTGTTTGTTTTATTTAACGCCAGGTAGAAAAGAAGCGTGGCTATCCAATCTATAGACCTCCCGAGGGGTATAAGCCGTGCTGAGCAAGGCCTGGCCATCCTCCGAGGAAAATGAACGTTTGTTTACCTATCCAGCGACTCGAAGTCCATTGACAGCGACGGCGGTGCCGCCTGGTCGGTCCCTCCCTCGCTTCCGTATGCGAGCAGTAACTAGGAAAAGTAGAAAGAGGCTAGGCCTCGTGTGTCTCAAGCCGGAGCTGAGTGTCGTATCGCCGGTGGGCGCCCGTTCCGACTGCCAGAAGCAATTTTTCTTCTTATTTTCCCTTCTATCCATCTCTTCCTCCCCGTTGCCCTAGCCCCATAAGCCCTCCTCGTCGTCCTCACCATCTCTGAAACTTTTCTTGCTCCCCGCTACTCGTCCTCTCCCTCTATACTCGAATCCGAATCCGAACCATCACCGTTCAGCCCTCCGGTTATCCCCTCACGCCGTAGCCTCGGACCGCCTCGGGAAAGGGGCCGGGCCGAAGCCTGGCCACTTACCACTGCTACCTCTTTCTTTTATAAAATCACACATTCTATGCTTTTAATATCTCCTTCTAGATAGTTAATCCATTTTATTCTTTCTATGTTTACAGAGGTTATCGTTGTCCCTTTACTTATTAACCGATTTTCTAAGCTTTCTTCCCTTGAGCTTAAAAGAAAATAATCATTTCTATAATCGTCTTATTCGTTTATTTATATAATAAGCACTGCAACGAGCAATTCAATTAGCAAAGTACTGCAAGCAAGGGGGCAAAAGTTTTAGCAATTCTAGTCTTAGAGTACTGCTTAACTTGACTTGCATGGAATTCTGCATATAGTATAGTGGAAGGAAGGTATAGGCTTGGAGTGGTGTCCTTGCGTTTTGTAATCATTTCATGGGCAAGTACTCTCAAAATGATTTTATCGTGGGAGGGTACTTGTCGGTTTTTACATATAAAATTAAGAGGTATATCTTTTCGTATTTGCCGAGAACTTGTCACCGGGCACTTCTGGGCTGGGGTACCGAGCTTTGCAGCCTGGAGAAGATCTCTTTCTATATATTTTAAGCCAAGCTGGACGGTTAGTATGTTATTGTAATGGCTGCTATCTTTTGCTACTTGGTAGAAGGTCAATCGCTACAATTGCCATGTTTCACTGCTGCTCGGGCCATCGGGTGCTGAAGAGCCTAGACACGGCTGCTTTGAGCACTAGACACAGGCTCGTAAGGGAATAATTACCGTGTATGATAAGCCTCCCTATGTAAAATTGATGGTGAGAAGAAGATGTTTACAGAAGGTGTTAGACCTTGTGATATGAATGCTCTATATAAGCTAAAGAACTATAGCTCTACCCAAGCGACTCATCATCGTCAAACTCTGAATCAGAGGCTGAATCGCCGTCCGACTCCTTTCTGCTGCCGTCGTCTTCACGTCCAGCCGGCAGCTCAGCCTCTTCAGCAGCAGAACCACTGTCGTGTGAAGCGTCACTTGAAACGCTCTCATCGCTCCGGGTCGACTCGTCGGGAGACTGGGGATGCCCCTCGGGCTCATACTCCTCTCCTATCTTTATAAAGTCGTGATTCTCCTCGGGGTGGAAAATGTCCTTGTGCATGTAACAAACGAAGCACAAGACGAACTTAGGGCACTCCAGCTCCTCTGCACAGTGCCAACGTATGCCACGACAAGTCTGGTTTGCAGATCAGCACCAAAAGTACGCCGGAATGTTTGTTTCCAGCACAAGGGTGTAAAAAGGGAAAGGGAACTCACGCCAAAACAGCCCGAACAAATCGATGGCTCTCCTATCCAGCCTGTTTTAGTCACGTGGAATTCGTCATCCCACCTCTCGATACTACCACCTTCGACTTCTCTTTCCTTCTCTTCGGGTACTAGCCGCGAAAATATGTCTTGGTCGGCATAGGCCAGCGGTCTCATACCGAAGTACCTGGCCGTCTTCAGGGGCGACCACTCGTCGTAGAAGCCATTTCCCCTTGCCCAAGGACTCGCACCCTCCTTGAGCAAGATGTCACAAATCTCATCGAAACTATAACTGTCACCGCGACACGCCCAAAGCAGTGGTGTCCACCCATCGCAGTCGGGTACGTCCCAAGGAACACTGCCCTCTCCGGCGTCCCTGAGCTTCTCCAGGTGGCTCACGGATCCTGCGGCGGCCACGTAGTGCAATACGCCACGACCTAGTTTATCTTTTGCCTCGAAGTCCGCCCCAAGCTCGAGGAGCGTTTGCAGAAACCATGATCCTGTCAGCACACTATGATGAATAGGCATGCGTCCAGCTTCGTCCCTGACGTTCACTTTGGCCCCGTTCTTGACCAGCAATTCGGCGATAATCTCGCAGTTTATATGGCCAGAGCAAGCGTTATTGATCATAGGGTGCTTGTAGCGGCCGCCACCCAGGTTCACGTCGGCACTTTGCTCCTCCACTAGGTATTCAATCACGTCCTGAGAACCAGGTTGGTTAACCATACACGCCTGCAAGATGGATTCGCCGCTGCGCTCGTCCAGCTCGTTGACATCCGCACCAGCCTCCACGAGCAGTCTTACTAACGGGAGGTTGGCATTTCTGCAGGCCATCCTCAGCGGACTGCCCAGTCTAGAGCTGCCCAGGCGGACGTCTGCCCCCTTGGAAATCAGGTAGCTGGCCATGTCACGGTGGCCTGCGTCCACAGCCTTCATCAGGGGCGAGTAGTCGTTGTCGTTCCGGGCCGAGAGGTCCAGTCCTATATTTACGAGACACCGGACAACAGAAACAGTGTGCAAAGGTCTGATGAGATGGAGGACGGTATTCCCATCATTGTCGCGCTGATTCAACTCGGAGGGAGACAGATACTCTAGTATGCTCCTGACAGCATCCTCAGCCATCTCGGGCGTCTTCCCGTCGATATCAAGGCTGAAGCAAAGCAGGAGTGGGAAGCTCCCAGACCGCGTTCGATGTGTCGCATTCGCGCCCGCTTCCAGCAGCAAGCGCATAATATCGACGCGGCCGTTCCTGCAGGCGAAACAGAGGGGCGTCATGCCATCCAGATGTGGCTCATCATCTTCTGAGGCGAGCTCGCATTCAAGATCGAGCTTCTCTTTACCCTTATAGTCCACGAGCGCTTCAACAACATCCTTAAAGCTCCACCTGGACGCGAGGAGAAGAACAGTGTTGTTAGAGTCGGAACGCGAGTTGATGTCGGCTCCTGCATCGAGTAGCGTATTTAAGACTGTGGCGTTATCGTACGCTGCATGGATCGGCCTCCAGCCGCGTGGGTTTTTTGCCTGTGCATTTATATCTGCACCATCCTGGATCAAGCTTTTGACTATATCTATATCCGTATTGTCTCGCCAGGTAGCTGCAAGGAGTGGCGGTCGTGATCCCTTGCCGCTGTGATTCACGTCTGCGCCCCGTGTCCGAAGGTAATTAAAGACTTCCTTAGTGCTGAATGCTGCCGCTACTGCAAGAGCTGTCTTGGGATGCTCGTCTATCTTGCTCTCCCCCTCGATATCCGCGCCGTGGTCGAGCAGGAGCTTTACCATGGCCAGGCTTTCCTGGCAAACGGCACTGACAATGGCAAGGTCGATGTCCTTGGTCGTGTGATTCGGGTCACAGCCCTTCCCGAGCAGTATCTCGGCGATCTCAATAAAGTCGCGTTCCACTGTTTGTTGTAGTGGCGAGAGATCTGAGCCCTCCGCAGCCTGCACATTCGCACCATGTTCGACAAGAACCCTGACACATTCGATGTACCCTCTATTGGCAGCGAATATTAGTGAGGTCTCGTTTGGATTCGTCCAGTCTGTCCAGCGGGTCTCAGGAGAGGCTCCTGCCTTGAGGAGGGCTTCCATGGCCCGAAAGTTTGCGCGCTCGCTGGCCATCTGCAAATGATTATGGTATGAGCCTTCTGCAGAAGGGATGATTTCCTCAGTGTTAAGCAGGAGTTGTATGGTTTCTGGATCGCCCCATCTCGCGGCCACGTTGAGCGCCGACGTGTAACCCATCGGAGACGCGACTGTCTTGTCGGCTCCAGCGTCGAGCAGGAGTTTGGTGATGGCTTTGTGTCCTCGCTGTATGCTTACATACAATGGCGGTCCTTCCAATCGTAAAGTTTCCTGTCTGGGACTTACGTTCACTTTCAGGTCGATGAGCAGCTTCACAGCTCCGACATGCCCCAGCCAGACGACTCGGAACAGGATGTCATCGGCCCATCTATCGCCCTCTGGCCATTCACGGAAGTCGTCCATACTTGAGGCTTCCTTAATAAGGTATTCGGTAAGATCGCCATTTCCGTTCGCCGCAGCTGCAGTGATCGCCTCACGCATGTAGGCGGTGTTAGGCTTCGACGTTGCCATGAGCAGACGGACCAGGCTCTTGTTCCCGTGTCGGGAAGCCTCAACCATTGCCAACCAGCAGTCAGCCCTGAATCTCTCGGCGTCGCGGCCATGCGACTGCACCTGCGACTGCATGTCTTTCCCGAGGTGCCCTTCGACCAAGCCAGACAGTCCTGTCCTCCCCAATATCGGCAGCACAGTTGAATATCCACGGTGGATGCTAGTCAAAGGACTGGAGAGAGCGTAGTGCGCCTCAGACCAAGCTAGCATGGTGGTGCGTTGCTCGAGAAACTGATTGATTTCTGCCAACAACTCTGTGTCGTCCTTTGCGAGCTGATAATGTTCAGGAAAGTACCGAACAGCATAAGCGGTCCAAGACTCTCGTGAAGAGACCGCAGCGATTCCAACTTCCTCAAGCTCTTCGACGAGGTCTTGCATCTCTACAAGACTTGAAGGCAGGCGTAGGTGCCGCAGAGCGCGTCTCACAATCTCTGCGTGCGGTGCTGAAGGTGATGTGTGTGTGGTCAACGAATGCATCAAGTAGTCGTGGGCGAAATGGACCTCATTGTCTTTGACGACGAATTGGCCTGGAAATATCTTTTCTTGAAGCACTTGCGCCATTTCCTGAGTAGACCACCCGAAGAAACCCCTCTCTTCATTCCCGCTGGCTACAGCCTCGTCCACGACAAGAGCTGAGGCCAGCTCTTGGACGGTCAGCGGGTGCAGAACATGCCTGACCAGCTTGACTGCCTCGTCTCTCAAGGCTTGCCATTCGGACGGGACTTGCTTCCCAAGAATTTCAAAGATACCGGTTGCAGACGATGCACGTGCAACGCATTCTCTGAGCACGCTCAAGGAAACCTGCACACGAGACATCGTCTTCCTTTGTGGCTCAAGCCATGCAAGTATCATCTGTTGGAGCTGGGCATCGTGACTCAGGGCCTTCAGAGCATCCGGGAGGGCTCTTTGAAACGCAGGTGCACAATCGAGAAGCAATTCATCTCGTTGAGCGGCGACGTCAGCACCGATGAGTCTCTCATAAATAGATCTCTCAGGAAAGTCACAGAGATCGACCGCGTCAACACCTTCAAGGCTCTTCTCTGTTGCTTCGCACCCTGTGCCGGTGACCAAGACTCTGAAACGACACTCAGAAAGAGACGCAGAATGCCGGAATGCTTCAAAGACCTGAGCTAAATCCTCGTCGATACACTCGTTGATGCAGCTGAGGATCCAGTAAAAGTCCTCTGACTCATCCAGACACCGCATGTCCTGGAAAAGATGCAAAATGTCCGTGAGGCAGAGGGTGTGCTCTTGACGTAGAAAGTTCGTAACCCTGGCCACCTTACGGATGGCAATGGGCTGTATGCGGCTGGCAAGCTGCGCCAACAAGCTGATCATCATTGCTCGGGTATTGTTAAAGCGACAGTCATGCCTCTGAAACCTGAAGTAAAAGCAGGAATTCCTCCAGTCCTCTTGAGATCGATGTTGTCGATGCCCCAAGATCAGTCGTTCCGAGAGGAGCGTCAAGTCGTCTCCGTCCCCACGCAGGCGGATAATCCGGGTCCCTCTTGTGTCTGGACGATCCCAGGTTTCGTACATATCCAGATTCTTGAACCACAACCAGAATGGATCCTTGGAGATGCCCCTGATCATGGGAATAGTACGGATGGGTGGACAGTGAGACAACAGTATCCGACGACCCAAGGTAGAGTCTTCGGCCGAATTCATCTGTAACCTATGCAGGTCGATGCCGTGGATTTTTTCGTCTGCCATGCCTTTGAAAAACTCATCACATTGGTCGCAGATGGCGCTTATGTTCTCGTCTTTGCTCTTGTCACCATTGCCCTCCCCACTCATGTGTGCGAGGAGACTGTGTGATAGCGACGTTTTGAACTGGCATTCGAGTGGATGGGTGGTCACTCCCTGGACCTCCTCGAGGACGTAGTAAGCAGGGCTCTCAGGTTTCTTGGTCTGAAGTTAGCGGGCGTACCTGGTTTTTTGGTTTTTTTTTCCTGGGGGGGAGGGGTTCAATAAAAAGAAAAAAAGAAAAAAAGAAGACGGAAGACGAGAAGACGCAAGACTACAGTCGTGGAATTACCTGACTATGAGAAGAAACCACATTCAAGGTTCTCGCCTGAGCAGAGATGTTCATGTCAACAAAGTCATTGTTGATTGCATAGATCTGCTCAGCTAGACGCCTCGCTTTGTACGTGAGCCCTTTCGTGACACGAGAGCCGGGCATAGTCAGCAGGCGAACTGCAACGTCCTCAGCCTCGCCAACACTGCCGACAGTATGAGGGCAGTTGTAAAAGACCAAGCTTGTCGTGTCCGCAGCAAGCTCCGGGTATCGTAGAGGGGCTCTCCGAGCTATGCATAATGCCTGAGAACAATTTGGTGTCAATGGTACTACCAAAGCACTGTCTCGGGAATGATACGTTTTCAACCTTACCCTCTTGACAATCAGCCCACCCAGGTCACGCGAGACAAACGCCAAGGGCCGTTTCTGTTTTCGGGTTTCAGTTTCAGAGATGGAGTGCTGGCCAAGGGTACTGTCTGAATAGATGGAGAGCGTCTCACCCTGGCCTCGGTCTCGTCACGAGTTTCCCCGCGAATATTTTCAATTGCATCGAGGAGCAATCTTGCGAGCTTGTCGATACCATCTGCTTCAAATATAGGCCTGGGACTCAAGCTCTTCGTATCAGCTTCGTAGTAGAAGAATAAGGGGTTCATAATTCCTGCACCCAGATTTCTCAACTTCCTCTGGGGCCATGATTCCTTTGAATCGGTGAGCTCCCTCCAGACAGACTCCCGGTCGTCACAAATTCCGTGGATGAAGGCCACGCTAGTTACCCAAGCAAAGCACGAGAGTTGTCAGCAGATTCTGCCCATTAATATGTGTGTACATGTATTCTCCCCGTGGCTCACTTACTCATACGCATACCGGCGGGCGGCAATTCCTTCCAGGTCAAGTGCGGGCACCTGTCGTGCAGGTTGTTCAGAACCCTCGACCGAAGCGACCTCGTCGCCATTCACGAGGACCACGCTCGGGGCTTGAGCGTCCATCTTGACCTCATTGCTGTGGTGAGATGAAGATTCGGAGCTCAGATCATCCGAGGCGTCGTCGTGTGTATCAGCTGCTTTGTGGCCTGCACTGCCAGGCGGAGCCGACGAAGGGTCTTCTTCTGCATCATGTATTGCTGCTTGTGAGATTATCGTTGAGGCCGAGCTTGCCGACATCTTGCGAGCGGTCATTTGGTTTTTTTGGGTTTCCCCCCCCCCTCTTTTCTTCTTCGGCTTGGTTATGTGTCCTTCACCAAGTTCTCTTTTGATTGTGAACACTGGCCGCCGAGTTCTTCACTCAACGAATAGTTGCCTAGAAAAGTCTCCTCGTTTGGCCCTGCACAGCACGTTCGCCTGATATCCAAGTCATCAGCAGCTGACTGTACATTATGCGGCGTCGTATCGTGCGCGGAGCCCGTAGCGGTACTGTGCGCATAGGAATCCAGTCACCCACAGGAGCGCCAAAAAGTTCAGCTGACATGGGTGGAACAATGGCTGGCTATCTGACTGGCAGAAGACTCGGGCTTACTGCCTAATATAGACTCGTAAAATTCTCGGGTGGTGTGCTATGCAATATAATGAACGGAGTGCCGAGTACATGTGTGTAGATATATATCATTACACAGCAAGCTGCCCCAAAAACTCTTTGATTAGTTTGTAGGTTGTGACTGAGAAGTAAAGATGAGGCTCTTCTGAGCGTGTGTGTGCTACGGCGAGAACACACATATTATCACCACTACACCAATTCTTGAGAACAAAGAAGAAGAAAAGATGGACAAGATTTACACCGGAATTGAAGATGCAGGGCCGGGTCTGGAGGATGTGGCAGAAGACAGCTCTGCGTCTGACGATGATTTCGATCTAGAACCGGAAGGGTCAGCCTATGACATTAGTCTTCAGCCCGCTGCAGATGAAGGGAGCGGATATGTAAGTTATTTCCGTCGACCTAGTTTTGACCATGTTATTTTCCAACCCTGGCTGGTAGATTCGAAACATGCGACTTGGGATGGCAATACGCAGCAAAGCGAAGATTTTCTCCTGACGCCCACGGTAGCGCACCAGGAATGATCCGCGCGAGGGGCGACAATGGCACCGTCAAGATATCACCCAACGCAAGGGCGCCATCAGCTTTCGCTGCAACATGATCGACGTTGTTCATGGCAGGTGGGCTCCTGACAGCGACGACTACGCGACTCTTGTGGTCTTCCTCTTCCGCTTCGACGTAAAGAGGCGGTCACGGCGCATCTCACGTGTCGAAATGACCTTCGACTTTTTTGGCGCCAACGACGAGGACCCGTATTCGCGCCCTGCCGTGCACGCCATCTCGTTTGATGGGTCCTTTAGCCTCGCTGAAGAGAAGCACTCTGAGTCGTTCACCAAGGGCGTGGAGGGGACAGCCAGGCTGATGGTGGGCCAGCTCGCCGAATTATCGAGCACGCTCAAGTGGGAACGGACTGTGACGCGAGATAGGAAGACGTATACGACGGTCGTGGGCAATAAGTACAGGCGCAGCTACGAGTTCGGGCCGGACGACCAGGCGAACTGGGTCCTTCTCGAGAATGCCACCTTGGAGACGGGCGTGCCGGTTGCGTTTCGCGCTGCGGTGCTGCTGAAGAGGGAGGACAATTTGCCATTCAAGTGCAAGACGACATTGAATGTTCAGGCAGACATGAGACACAGGCTTGAAGATTTCTTTGCGTCGAAAGAGATTGACGATCCTGTGCTGTTCAACCCGCAGGTCAAGGTGGAGAGGGACATAACGCTGAAAGCCGTAAAGGACATGGACCGAAACGCGATGGGTAGCTTTAATGTCGAAGCTGTCGGGGACGTGACTTTTCTACGTATTCACGACAAGGCGATCAAGAATGAGTGATGGAATAACTTGATGATCGTGCTAACCAGAGGCATACGATTGGCAGGATGCAAAGTGAAGGACCGACTTTCGATGCACCCGTGCAGAGCGAAGATTGATTGCTTTAAAGCTGCGCTACTAGGAGAAAATTTGAGAAATTGTGTTGCAAAAGTGATCGCCAGTACATGCGCTGGCTAGAACTCCTTAATCTCGTGACAAGTTGCATCATAGTACATCGAGAAAGAAACACTTCAAGGGCGAGATACAGGAGAGGATATTCTACTAGACCAGACTGTGGACAGACACTTACTTCATCGTCCCGACATTCATCTTACCAGCAGTATTGAATAAAAATTCAATATTGACCTGGTACATAGGCATCTCTGTGAGACATGAGAGTGCATAAGCAGCTAGCCTCTTTCAATAGTTCTCAGGGCTAAGGCATTTATTCCGTCATGAATGGGTGCTCGCTGTTCGGCTTTGGGGTCCCAAATTGAATGTCAGGCTCACAGGCCCGGAGGCTGTACTGATCAGGTATTGATCCACAGATATCCCACCCCTCAGCCTTTGAAGTTTCAAGCCCGTATCAATCATTTCTTTGATCATTGGATGCTTGAGGCGTGGTGGTCAGCTTTTCATCTTGTCGTGCATCCGAGGTGGGTCGAGATACCGGTCTGGGTGGTGCATGCGCAATGTGTATGGCGTGGGATTCGCACTGTCGAGCCCTTCGCTGATGCTGCACCAATGTGGGTGTGTAATATCCCGCCAGAGAAAACCAGTCATCAGGTCACTTGGAAGAGGCTGACATGCAAATTTTGAGATGCCGCTCTCTTGCATCTCTCAAAATACTTAGCCAGCAAGACCCAAGGAGATTTTCCCCAGGTTGAATGGTAGAATCACCTTACTTTGGCCTCCGAAACCCCGGCGAGAATGAGCACCTCAGGCAATATGACGGAATTATCCCCCATCGACGGGCCCAAATTTGACCAGAATAAGGCTTTCGCCTCACATACAACAGACGATGATGACGATGACGCCAAGGATGGCTCGTCGTCAGACTCAGAAGACGAGGATGATGAAGACGATGAGGACGAGGATGACGACAACGAAAAGCATATCGAATCGAGACTAGACCGAGCCGTCGAGGAATGCATAGCGAAGGTACCCAAGTACGACTTCACCACCGCCGATGGATATAAAGAATTCTCAAATGAGTACGCGGGAGTCCTCGACAAACATGTGAAGAACAACATGAAGGGAAACATCCTGCACCAGGTTGTTAGAAATGGGACGGACAAGTACGATCATATTGGACATGCGCTCGCGGCCCTCGTGGAGCATTTCCATCCGCTTCTTGACGAAGTTGAGGGGCAGGACAGCATGCGTGCTCCCCTGGGTCCTGTATTCCTTGCTGTACAACAGGATAAGCCGCGCATGGTCTCGGCTATGATCAAGGGTTTTCAGAGGCTGGCAGTGACTAAGGAGAGTAAAGACGTGATGAGGAGAGTGTTGTGTAAGCTGGCTGAAGGCGAGACGTGCCTGCATTTTGCCATCCGAAACAATCTGAGAGAATCAGCAATCCAAGCCTTGGTGTCGATGGCAACTGAAGATGTCTTGTCGATTCAAGACAATCAAGGTCGCACGGTGCTACATCACGCTGTCAAGTACGAGGACTGCGGCATATCAAAGAGGGTCCACACGGTGCAAATGCTTTTGCAGATGGCAAATGATTCGCTCACTCTCGAGGATCATGCGAAACATTCTGTATTTGTGCATCACATGGTAAGCTCCACCAAAAAAGAAAATTGCCTTCTTTCAAGCGTTCTCCGAATCTCAGAACCAAAGGCCATCTCACCGTCCCGAATCGCAAGGTCATACTGACATCATAATAGGAAACTCGCAAGCAATTTAACCTCAAGTTAGATTTTGAGCTCGCGAGGCAGAAGAGCGAGGTAGAAGCCACCGAGAAACGAGGGACAGAGAAGCCTGAGAAGCTCGAATTCAAGACAGGTCTTTACAAGCACGGAGATCGACCTAGGGAGACGGACGACGGAAGGACTCCTGCTGCCCCCAGAGATCCAAAAAGCGCGGAAAAATATCAGTCCAGGAGTGGCAAGACCGTAGCCAAACCGGATGCGCCGAGCAGAGAAGGCCCTACCACCATGGCGTACAACAGTCAAAGGGATGACCCCAAGGCCCTCACGCAAGGCATGGTCCGACCCAACCAGAGTGCCCGTCGTGAGTATGATCTACCGGTGACTAGAATCTCCCGGACACGTACGGACCATTTCCACGAGAATGAGCCAAAAGCTACCTCTCGGAACAACTCTCAGACGCGACGGCGTGAGATAGAGCTGCAAAAAGAGGAAGAAAGGAAGCGGACAGATATTAGAAGGGAAGATCAGCTCAAAATAGAAGAGGATAAGGTCAGAAAGGCGCAACAGGAAAACAAGAGAAAGAAGAAGTCCAAAGAGGAGAAGGAGGAGAGCAAGAGGAGGCGACTTCAGAACCCCGCCAAGCTCGAGGATAGATCAGCGGAGATCCAAATAGATATCAAGCTGAACTGTATGCGGAAGCGGTCGCCTGAAGAAACCAGCCGAATTCTCTATGGCAAGAACCCAGATGGTGAGCGACAACACATATTGTGAAGATGGCAGCAGCGTGGAGTACTGATATTAAACCGGAACTTCGTCAGATGTGCAGCTATACTTCGACTTCGCGGGCCCGCCGAGCGTCATGATGAGGATGTTCAAAAAGACATTCGAGCACGTCAAGTTTGACCCAATCCTGCAATACGTGGCCTTCCCCTCTGTTAAAATCGAGGAGAAAGCCGACGAGTCAAGCATCTCCCGGAGATCACCAGGAGCAGGTCGAAGGGTAAGATTTTATTTTGTCTGTATACGTGTTAGTAAACGCTAAATAATTATATAAAATAGGACATGGTGCAGTTCTTCAACTGGCTGCGCAAGGACAAGAAGGTGACCCGCATCATGAAAGTTATTGTGGATGACTCTCAGCAGCCAGCGCATAGTGATGAGGCTATCATAGAAGCCCTTCGAGACCTCCACATAGAGGAACTTCACTGGCTCAAGACTGATCTAGACCCAATAACCATTCGTGCCGCCAGCAGTGAGATCCGCGAGCTCTACCTCCGGTGGAGCGGCAGTAACGCCACTCTTCGGGGCTGGGGTGAGCCTGACGGCCTCCCTAAGCTGGAGAATCTCAGCACTCTGTGTGTAGAACTTGTTCATGAACTGGTAAGACTGTCCACCACTTTTCCTCAAGACAGACAGCATTAAGTTTTGAATCTTGGCCATAAGTACATGCTGATCTATGCATGTTTGCTAGAACCTCGAGAGTGAGGAACGGACCAAAAAGAATTTAAGTGCGTTTAAGAAGAGACTCAACTCAGGGGAGACATCATCACTATCGATCGGAAAGGATGCAACGGATGGAACTCAGCTTGGCTCGAATACTTCAAAGTCCCGAAAGATTACTTTCAAATCCAACATCTCGCGAGACGGATTCTACTCAACCAGCGGTCGTAGAGGTGATGGCTTAGCGTCAAAAGCACGCGGTTCGGGTGATGACCGCGACCACCAATGGCTGGACAGCATGGACAACTTTGCGCAGGATTTAAGCAGCACATGGGAGTATGCGAAGAAACTGAAGGGGGCACAGCAACTGGCTTCACCGGTGAATGTGGCCCTGATCGACGACGGCGTGGAACTCGTCGACCCGTCGTTCCAGGACCGGCTGTACGAGGGCAAGTCCTTGAGTTTCGATCTCATTGGCGAAAACGACCCCAAGACCAGCCAGCGTGTGCATTCGTACCACCACAGCGAAGGCGGTCACGGCACGGTCATGGCAAACCTTATCTTTCGCGTTTGTCCGATGGCAAAACTATACATTATCCGGATTGAGACGCACAGGAATCGTGAAGGCCAGAGCCGTTTTGTGACTCGCAGTGCTGCAGCGGTAAGCACCCCTCGACAGCAGTCCAACCTCTCTCTACCTTTACAGCAGACGGCAGTGGTTGGGTACTCGTTGCTAACCATATATACCGGCATGTTTTAGGCTATCCGAGCCGCCATCGACAAGAAAGTTAATATCATCTCCATGTCCTGGACCGTTGCCATGGATCTGGCGAAACCCAGCGATGATATGAAGGATCTGCAGAGTGCCGTACAGGCTGCACACGATGCCAAAATTCTCATGTTCTGTTCATCCAGTGACGGAGGCCAGTTCGTCGAGGAGACATTACCAGCCTCTGGCAACCGTGATCACGTGTTCCGCATCGGTGCGGCAAGTGCTGACGGTACCCCATTCTCGTGGGCAGGCCCCGTTGAGAAATTGGACTACATCCTGCCAGGCGTGGATGTCGTGAAGCGGAGACTTGGTCAAGTCCGCGGCAAGCTGCTGAAGGAGAAGATGGAGGAGATGAAATCTGACACGGGCTCATCGGTGGCCACAGCTCTTGCAGCCGGGCTGGCGGCTATGGTTCTCACGTGCGTTAAGATGGCGGCCATGCACACGGCTAGTGCGCCGGAGCAGCACAAGCTGGGAGTCACGGAAGACATGGTCGAACAGCTGCAGGAGCACGTGAAGATGAAGGCAGCACTGGACAACCTGGACCTAACCCCTAACAAATACTTACAAGTGTGGTTCAAATTGAACACTTCTCAATTCTCTAGGGGGGTCAGGTTTAGCGACTCTGAAGAGTCGGAGAAGCTTGAACGCATTAGCAATATGGTCTTGACGAAAGGTTTTGTTTCAAAGATAACATGATGGGAAGCTTGATATCATAAATTCTGCAAGGACATATAATACATAAATATACGTTATAATTTACATACTCATTATGACAATCGCAGATCGAGTTTTTTGTACTTTTCCCTCCTTCATTTTAAGAAATCTAATCAGCAAGGAAGACCACCAGTACAGCAACATGTCTAGTAGCTCATATTGTTTGAGACGGTTAAGAAAATACTGCCTTGAAAGGTGTCGGGGAAAAAGACGATCGCCAGTCTCTCAGAACTGGCTGCACCTATATATTTCCCATAAAAGGGGCCAAAGAAAGTCTTATATCGCACGAGGAATGAACAAGGATAGGACGGCAGTAAAGATAACGCAGCTTGCGAAGCTAATACTCAGTTCCTGGGAGCTTGAGTTGCAGCACCTAAGAGGGTTCAGGAAAGCATCTTTCGTGATGCGAAGCGAAAGAGTCTACATGAAAATCCCGATAGTCTCATTCACCTTATACTTCTTCTAGGGCTTTGGCATCTTACATAAGTTTAGCAAGGGCTTAGAATTCATGGTAAAGGCTGACGACTATTATAGTATTGCAATTGATATTACTAAAAGGGCCGATTAGCTGTAGCCAGGTTAAGATGCCATTTCCTTTATTAGTTGCAGGCAATTCGGGGATGTGTTAGGGAAAAACTCTAAGTCGGATTTTTCTCTTTTATGAAACCATATTTTGTTCGATTTTATTTCTTTATCTTCTTCTAGATAGTTAAGCCAATTTATTCTTTCTATGCTCACAGAGATAATCATTTTCCCCCTAGGCTCAACGCACGAGAAGTAATTAAGCACTTGGAAGTCTTCGTGGGAAAAAAAAAATATTATCTGCCGTTATATTCACGAAATACATCGACAAACATTTGCAGGATGCTAATATTGGACTATGCTAGCACGTTACGATTTGAAGCATTATTATTAATTCACTTTTGTTATCTCGCTGCGCACGGATCTGGAGATGTGTTGTCTAAGCTGGGATGCTGATCCTACATGGAGAAACGGATATGAAGATAGAATCGACGCGCCTAGCCCTCCGGGTTAGTAGGGTGACCATTGCCTGGGACTTTTCTTTTTGAATCCTTCAGAAATTTGCTGTAATTTTATGGGCTCTGCTGTCGCTTCGAGGATCCTGCTGACAAACCGGATCAGTCCGGCATATAAGCAAGGCAGCAACCTCATCGTAATCGGATTTTGTTTCCGGATACAGACGACACCCTCCAGAACATCAACACCGCAAGCGACAACGATCCATTACCCAAAATCATGGCTGGCAAGACATCTAAACGTGGTTTTCTGGACTACCTCCTAGACCGGCTGGGAGGCTGGGCAGCGAACCTCTCGCCCGAGACCGGCAGCTACACTGTAACACCTGTCAGGATTCCCATGGAAGGAGAGGAAGGCGTCGAACTGGCAGCAGACGTCTACCAGCCTATCACAAAAGAAAATATCTCGGTGCTGGGGACCCTCATGATTCACACTCCCTATGGGCGCGGGTTCCCCTTTTCTATCACCCTGTGCCGGCTCTGGGCAGCTCGTGGCTACAACGTGCTCATTGTAAGCACACGGGGGACGTTTGGCTCTACAGGACTGTTCACACCGGCGGTACATGAGGTGGCAGATTCTGCCCGGATCGTGAGATGGATGCGCCAGCAACCTTGGTACACTGGCAGTTTTGGGACCTTCGGCATGAGCTATCTGGGGTACACACAATGGGCGCTGATGGCCTCGGACGAGCCTCTGGACGACTACGTCGCCGCCGTCAGCGTGGTTGGCCCCCACGACTTCTCGGACCTCATATGGGGTAGCGGCTCGTTCTGGTTTCCCGCTGTAGACTGGGCCAAGAACAGCACCATCATCGAATCGACAAACACGCTGAAGTCCTTGTACAAGTTTGTCTTTGCAGACCCGAACGGAGACGTTGCTACCAAGAAGACCATCCCGCTTGAGGTTGGTGTCAAGAAGGCTGTCGGGGCCGACACGCACACGTACAAGTGGCTACACGACTGGATATCCGGCTCCTATAGCCAGGTCACAGGGGAGGGGGCGACTGAGTTCTGGAAGTCGATGGACCAGGGGAAAGCACTCGAGAAGACGAAAGTGCCCATCCTGTTGATTGGAGGATGGCAGGACATGTTCGTCGAGGCACAGACAACGCAATGGCGGCGGCTGAACGAACGAGGCTGTACTGTGGCTCTTACCATGGGCGCGTGAGTCTTTTCCCCCAATCCGTGAGCTGACCGACGATGAAGCTTGAACACTGAGGGGCTGATTGATTCTCATGACAGATGGAATCATATGGAGGCTGGACAAGACATGAAGGAGATACACGACTGGTTCGACAAGTACCTGGGAAAGAAGACGACCGGAGAGGTTCGGCAGGCACCAGCGAAGATCTATATCACAGGAACCAATGAGTGGAAGTGGTATCCCAGCTGGCCTCCTGCGACAGAACCCCTGGAGTTTTATCTCGACCTCAACGGCCACCTCTCCACGGCCATTTCCGCCAAGACGGACGAGGCTCAATTCACATTTGACCCTCACGATCCCACCCCATCCTTTGGAGGCCCTGTCCTCTTCAACGGCGGCTACGTGGACGACACCGCACTTGCGAAGCGATCCGACGTCCTCGCCTTCACCACCCCGCCGCTTACCGAGGACATTGAGATCCACGGCAAGCCGCACCTCGAGGTTTCCCACAGCAGCGACAACCCCCACGTCGACCTCTTCGTTCGGCTCAGCGAGGTGAACAGCAAGGGGAAGTCCAGAAACATTTGTCAGGTGTATCGACGGCTCGATCCCGATCGCGCGCCGGCTGGCCAGAAGGTCAAGATTGAGCTGGACCTGGCCGACTGTGCACATCGCTTCAAGAAGGGCACCTCGATACGGCTCCTCGTTGCCGGTGGGAACTTTCCGCACTACGCGTACAACTTGGGCTCGGGTGAGAACCAAGCCACGGGTACCACTCTCCGTCCTGCGACGCATACTGTTTATACGGGCGGCATCGAGGGGTCGAAATTCGTGTTGCCTGCATTAGTTGCGCAATGAGAATGACAAGTTGGTAAACGGAGTGTGCACTGTGTAGGGTTGCTTCGGATGACTGGAGGCTGAGAAATTTGGTGGGCCTCGTAGCAGGATGGAATGCTTAATGCGAAAGGCAACGACGGGATTTCATTGTATTGGCGGTCTCACTCATAGTTTAGGTTATGCCGGATCATTTTATTCGGGCATTGTCTCCCCTTCAAGCCGCGGAAATGGCAAAGGACAATCATTGTTCGAATCTAAACCTCATCTAATAGTCCTGGCCCTCAATGCTGTGCAAGCCATCGAGCTGGACTCGTGCACCTTTCATATCTCAGAGACGTATTCCTGGTGACTCGGAAAGTTGAGAAATCATGGCCAAGTACTGCCCCCCTCGATGTGAATGGTATGAGGTAGAAACTCGGTATGAGTTCCCGCTATCATCGCTTTTCCGTATCTGCTACGGGTGTGATGTGTGATTCTCCTATTGCAATTTGTGAGCCACACCACATCTGGACGGATCCACCATGGCGGTATGAAGCGGTCTGTGCTCGTAATATCAGAAGCTGTGAGCAAGAGCTTTAACATATGTGCCCCTACCAAGGCAGGTGGAGTGGCGTTGGTAGGCCCTTGCCGAGGGTAGCCTCAGCGGTACCGATGTCGCCTGTGAGAGGTCAGTTTCTCATTGATCGCCGCCAGTATCATTCCTAATTTCAAAAACTTACCAGGTCCTCTCGGGGCCCAGTACTCGCCCGTCTTGCTGATATCAAGTGTATCCGTCCATTCCACCAAGTTCTTGGCAGCTTCTTTAGGGGTTACAGCTGCACAGCCTCCTATCAGTCTATATATCCAGAGAAGAAAGACAGAAACAGATCAAGAAGAAGAAGAGAGGGGGGGGGGGTTTCAAAATGCCTTACCTCCACCGTCGTCCCAGAATTTATCAAAACCAACACCCTTGGTCATCTCCGTCCTCATGAATCCCGGGTGTACGATGCTGATTACGACACCAGCATCCTTCAGGTCCAGGCTCAACAGCTTGCCGACCATATTGAGCGCGGCCTTGCTTGCATGGTGAGCGTAGTTGCCGCCGCCCTCCGATTCGTGACGAAGGGTGATGCTTCCCGACTCGGAAGATATGAGCAGAATTTTGGACCCCTTCTTGAGCAGGCCCGCGTGCGACAGCCCGTGGACGATGAAGACGGGCGCGATAGAGCTCGTCGTGTACATGGTCACCTCTTCGTCCCAGTTGGGCCCCTTGCCTTTGGTGAAATCCTCAGTCGTGAAGCGGCCGGCGGTGATGAAGACAATGTCGAGCGTCTCCTTTCCGTTCAGCTGAGTGGCCAGCTCCTCGCCGACGGTAGACTTGGTGAGATCAATGTTGGATAGCCATTGGACACTCTCTGGGAAGCCCTTGGGCCCGGAGCTGGACCGCGTGGTTGCGAAGACAGTGTTTGATGAGCTGGACGAGTATTCTTTGACGAGGGAGGCTCCCAGGCCACGGGTCCCGCCGATGATCAGTACTGACACCATCTTGCTTCAAGTTCGGAGGCTAGCAGACAACAGAACTGATAGGGGTTATCTCGAGGAAAAAGTTGAGTATAGGAAAGGTAGGTCTGAAGGGATGGAGGAAGAAATGTGTTTGGGTGAACAAAAGGTGTATTATTGAAAGGCAATGATGTTATTCTGACATGACGTCAATTACTCTGGAGCTTGTCGGTTCTTCAGCCTTTAACACGGAAACTGCATAGATTATATAGCAGGACGTTAGTTCCTCAACGTTGTCCTGCATTTACAATATTGAAGAGGAGCTCAGTCATGGCTTTAGCATTTTATAATGCTTCAGGTTTCTTTCTCATTGACTTATTTACATTGGCAAAATTTACAATATATACAGAAACGAAACCTCTTCAGTATACACACACCTTTTTCTCTTCTCTTCCTTCTCTCCCTCTTCTTCTTTCTTCAATTTTCTATTTCCCCCCTCCATACTCCCACAGCTACTGGTTGACAAACTGCTCCGTGTGTGCCTTATACAGACTGGAGCTGTCCAGGATGTCGCCAGTGGCCGACTCGATGAACTGGATGGACAGGTTGTTTTCGTCCTCAAAGGTCAAGGTCGCATAACTGAAGGTCTCGGCATACGCAAAGCGGTTCGACGAGATATTGTTTCCAACACTGCTCAGGCCCTCAATGTTGCCGGCACCTCCAGCGATAATGTACATGGGCGCCGCGGGGTTATCCATGCCGGCAGGATCAAGGATGCTGTTGTTCACCGGCGCAAAGCGCTGCGAGTTGTGGACATGTCCAAAGACACCCAGGTCGACCCCATATTGGTACATTAGAGGCTCGAAGGCTGTCTGGCAGGCCGAGCAGATGTTGCTCTGGCCCCCGGTAGAGTACCAAGGCCTGTGTCCAGCCACGATCAGCCACGGGGTCACGGTTCTGTCGACCGAGGCCAGATCAGCCTCGAAGAAATCCACCTGCTGCCCACTGTATCCAAACGGACCGCCGTCCAGACCACTAGTGCCGTATGGTGCGTCAGGTGCGTTAGGGAAATCCGTCTCGGTGTCGATCATGGTGACATGGACCATACCATACTCAAAGCTGTACCAGAAGGGCGGGTTGGCGAGCGCTGCCGCCTTGTTGGCGTTGATCTTGGCCTTGGTGTTGGACGAGGTCGAACTGAAGGACGTGGGCATATTGTTGCCGAAGCGCACGCTGAAGTCGGTAAAGTTCTTCTGTCCTTCCGGGCAGTTGAGCTCGATCGCCGGGGTGCCGAGCTCCTCGCAGTCTGCCTCGTGGTTGCCAGGGCTGGCCATGTACACTTTGCCGCCCGCAATCGGAGCTAACTGGTCGTAGAAGTTCTCCAATATGGCCTCGTAGGCATTCACGCCGTCACCGACGTTGGACGCGGTCAGATACCAATCATCTGCGTAGCCAAAGTCTCCAGGGTGCAAAACCCATTCGTAATCATCCCAAGTGTCGGCCAGACGTCCGATCGTCGTGTGATTCAGCGCTGGGTCGACCTCAGGTATGAGGATCTTTCTCGTGGGATCGCCGTCGGCATCAACGGTGAAGCCATCTGTACCGTACACCCCCAGGTCGATCACGACGCTTGTGGTGAACGGCGACTTGTCACCTGGCGTCCGCGGGCTGAAAAAGCTGTCGACAGTCGAGTTTGTCGAGACAATCTGGTAGTAGTAGGTGGTGGCTGGGGTCAGATCCGTGAGGATGACGGTATTCGACCAAGTTCTTGAGGTGTTGTATGTAACCGAGATGGTCGAGCAGGTCTCTTGCGAGAGATCGGTGCTGCTGGTACCATATTGCACACATGGCCGGGCTAGCTTCTCATACGTGTTCCACCCGACTGAGACGGCTGCGCAGAGGAGAAAGAAGTGCGTGTCAGCGAGATACCCGTCCAAGTGGCCATGTTTCTTTAGCTTACAGTTCATGCCACTGATGGCGAGACGCTGCTGCACTGGCGTGGTCAGGTCTGACGGGATGGTCGGGTAGTCTGCACTCGCTATCGCCGCGACGGCGAGCAAGGGGAGACCCTTCAGAATATCCAAGAGGGTGTACATGATGCAGGATGTCCGACCGATAAGGAGGATCCACCTCGTGGCACTGTAGATCGGAACGGCGCAGGGACGGAGCTGGCAGCCTGACGGAGCGAGCGAGCGTCCCATTGACGACCTTTGGGGGGGTATGCTGTATTATATCAGACGGGTCAAGCCGTGGAGAAGATCATCAAGGTTGCAAAATTGCGCCCTGAGGGGGTTGCATGGACGTTGCCTTGAGCGCGTGATAGTGTCGTATTCAGGGGCTGAAGCGTTAGGTGCCCCCCCCCCCGGCTCCCTCTGGACTAGTGTTCACATGCAAAGGAGATTCCGGTGTGGTAGCATTCCTCGTGTGCTTCCAGAAGGACGCATGCCGTGTGGCGCATGGTCTGGTTGAGAAAGGAAGTTGATTATCATGATGATCCCGGTCGTGCCGAGCTGTGAGGCCATGATTCGACAAAACGACGCCTGGTGTTGCAAGTCCCACAAGCGAGGAGGAAATCATTTTTCAGCTTAGCTAAAATAATAGTTTGCATATTGCCTCCTTGCAGCAAATCTCTGCAAGCTTCTCAGTCCAGTGATGCACTGGTCTGTTGAATTGGGTTGTAACTAATTGACCAGCTATCTCGTAATTATGTCGCTCATTGCAGAATGTAGAAGGTGGTAGCAATGGATGTGAGGGGGGTTGGGAGGCCCTAGTTTCCATCCGGCCGAGACATTTTGCCTGCTGGACTCAGCCCTTTATCTGCTATCGTCTATCAAGAAGGTGATAGGAAAGTTCCTGGCACGCGAGGTTCATCTTGTCTCCCGCGCGCGCCTAGAAGCGAATCAACGAGGATGAATTTGGATCCTTTGCTAGCTTTCCTGGACTCGTGTTTGGTCAGATGCGCGTCGCTCGCTCGCTTAGTGGGGCAATTTTCTTGTTGTGACCGAAAATAAACAAAGAAACCCTCATGTTTTCGTCCAAAGAGGAAGACAAAGTCATACTAGAGGGTAACTCTTGTAAGTACATTGTGACTACCACATTATTTCTGAGCAAGTCGCAGGCCTACGACCGCTTAGGATCGGATAGATTCAACCTTCCCCATGACTACTCCTTTCAATTAACCTAAAACATCTATATTTCAAATCAAACCGTACCATGTTGGACCCTGCATCAACACTCCTTCCTATTCTACCTCTTACCTGAGTAAGTAGATGTAGATTGGCAACATGTCAAGCATGGGTCGCGGATGATCACCGCCTCAATAAGGCCGCATCGCTTGTCCGCGGGAATGCCCTCTATTAGTGTGTGCTTGTAGAACATCGGAGCACAGTTTTGGCAGGGCTATTATTGTAGGACCAGGAGAGGTCAAATCTGAGACGTGATGATTGAATGCTAACCGTACACATGCATTTGGAAATAGTGCACAAATAAATACACGTAATAGCGTTAAGAGAAACGGTAATGTACATGGATACCATTAGAAGTATTATCTGTCCTTCCCAATGTATCAAACAGACCATAACCATGAACAATGTTTAGCCTAAGCCAGTTTCACAACGCCCTTCTTCAGCAACAGGTTCCCATATAGCCTTGTCTCATTGGTAGAGACAATGCAAAATGCCTTGCTCGACATTTCGTAGAATTTGAACCTTTCCAATTTGCTCAGTGCAAATCTCTCGCCTTCATGCTTTCGGATGGCTTCCCTGAAGTCGTTCATCACCGGCAAGTCCGCCTCTGCATCCCCCACAACCTCCATGCACCACGCCGACTCCGTAACAAAGTCGTCCAGGGGCAGTACGGAGAGTATAGCGTTGGCTGTGTCCGTTGCATTGGCCCCGGCAAGTCGGATGACGGGTGGACCGGTGGATGCTGCCGGGAAGTTGGCGTCGACGATAGCGATCGTGTCGCCGTGGCCCATGGCCCGGAGAGTCTGTAGAAGCTCTGGTGTGAGCAGAGGATCAATGCCTTTGAGCATGGCGTTTGATTTTCTCGGAAATTTTGTTTTTTTTGGGAGGCTGTAGTAAAAATTGATAATTGTTTGGTGTCAACGTTGAAAGGAGGCCCAGGCCTGGGATTTCAGCGGCCGAATAAGAGTCGATGAGAAGTTCTATGGAAATACCGACAATATTTCCTTGACAGCTGTACCTGGGTTGAAGGAAGACGAGAGAACAAAGGGGGAGGAGGAAAGAGCAGAAGAGAAAGGAGGAGGAAGAAAAGACAAAAATAAAACCAAAAACCAACTTGAGTCATGTTTCAGTTCCCTTGGCATGGATGTCTCTGTATGTGGATCGCGGTCGAGTCAAAATAGAAAAGACTTGTTTCCAACAGACAGAGTCTCAACTGTGAAACAAAAGAGCTCCACATGATGGCTTCGACACATCTTGACAAGGCGACAATATAACACGCCTAACACCTCCTCTCACCCCGAAAAACCCCCTTCAACCATTCATATAAACAACACATGTGTAGTTCTTAGAAGCTTCCGATTCGCCTCCGTCGGGCATCAACCCTAACATCAAGTGTATCCGGTTCAACTGCGCAGGCATGCCAGATGTTCACACACGGCGCCGACGGCAGGCAGGCGGGGACTGCGTAGGGACTATGGTTAGTGGTTGAGAATGACAGGAACCAACATATCAAGGCTAATAATACACAAAGACACATAGCAATCTCGTTGGCAACCACCTTCCGAGTAAGGAAGCGTCCGCTATTAATTCGTGAGATTTATGACGGGGCCTAGTGCAAAGGCAATATCGCTCCAATAATTGACCGGTATGAAAACGTGTGTACATTAGAATGTAGAACCTATCGTGAAAGGTATTCGTGTTGTAAAGGCGGACTAGATATATGCACAGGTATATGACGCAGCTACGTCAGCGCTTGATCAATATGAGACAGTTGTAGCTGGCAAGCTTCTGAGAAAAGGAGAAAAGGCCTCGTCACGTTGCTCGTGCGATCCCTCTTAACAACATTGTAGGCGGGTTCGACTGCCTGGAGCATCTAATCAAGGAGCTGGATTACCAAGAACAAGCTTTGGGAGCCGATGGCCCAAGATTTATCATTGGGTGGGTCGGGTCAAGACTGTTGTGAATGATTTGCACAAGTAGGCTGGAAACGCTGGGAAACGCAAACCCACAATTTGAACAAGCTCCAAAATGGGACTAACAAGACGTTGTTGGTCTCACTGTGAAGACAACGCGGCACACAGAGAAGCCTACAACAACAGTATCAATGCCCTCAAGAACGAATGCGATGTCATCCGCTTCCAGACGTACAGACTCTAGAGCACCCTCATGAGCATCGAAACGCCCCTGTCGCCAGAAGGTTGCTGAAATTCTGGGTGAATGAGGCGTACAAGAAGCTAGCAGATGAGGACAACATAAAACGTCATACGAATTATTACATTCGCGAGCTCGATACAAAGATGGATCTAGTGGCGGCTCTATTGCACCATAGATCAGAGCTTTCCATGTCTGTTTCTCCAAGGGCGTTGGTTGTGCTCCCCCTATTTTAGTTCTTTGGTCTTGATTCGATTTCGATATTGATGCTAACGACCAGCGCATAACAAATAGCCAAGTAGAACGCCGAATATTTCTGCACGGAAGCCAAAAACCGCATCGAGGCCGCCCGCGATGTGCTCTACCAAAAGTTCTACCCGCTGGCCCTCCGCCAAATCAAGAGCTCTTACGACAACCCGGGCCTTTTCCTTACCGATGGCTGGTGGCCTAACCTTTACGACGAGCCGGTCACTCAAATCCAAACTTCCGCACGATCCACAACTACTGGATCCGCCAGATTTCGTTACACACGCCGGCGGGCGACTATGCCCTCAAGCTGCGAGCGTTTCCGTTTGTGGCCCCGAATTCGCAAAAGCCGCTGGGACCGCTGGAGATGCACACATTATCAATCATGGAAGCATATCGTCATATACTGAATCCACAGAACTTCCGCTTCCGTAAAAGCTGGGTCTGGGCAACATAGTTCGCTTCGCAACTGTGGTAGACATGTGCAGTTAGAGAAAACATTGCAAGTTTCCATCGACCCGAAGAAGCATGCGGCTCGGCGGAAGGGACCATTAGATAATACAAACTATGCAAGAAAGTAAAAGTATTTTGACTCTACGCAATAGATACATTCTAATTCTACATTCTGTTTCAGAATCCGATTCACGGTTCAAGCACGTGGCTCGGGAAAGGAGACCAATTTTTACTAATAGAGTAAGGTGAAGAAGACGAACAAAGAAAGAAATTCTCAGATTCCATGTAGCATGTCCCAATTTGTAAAAGCTAATTAAGGTCCGGCTCAGGGCTAGAGATGGCGCGGCTAAGACAACCATGTCAAACGCGGGAAGCAAGGCTGCGGCCGGTGCACGTGCTGCCGGGACGAGGCTCACGTCTCGGTAGATAGAAACCGAGCTCACGATAGCTTCCTTCTCACCTATGCAAAACCCCCCTCAACTGATCAGATTTATGTCGGTATAATACAAAGCGAGCATGAAAGCTAGCATGATTCGGATGTATAGAATCGCTGAAAACGGAATGCGTGTTGATGCTCGGCAGATGAGCTACGAGTTCCATTAATCTGAAAGCGGTAGATATAAGCATTATGCATGTATAAACACTTCGTGAAAGGCAATTGGTAGTTGTAACAAAAAAGTATAAATACTGACTGAATGGACTGGAAACTTGACTGTTCAATCTTGCTTCCTCATCCCTCAAGCACAATCTAAACCTAGACAATTACAAAACCTTCTACACACTTCATCCAATAATAACAACACTGAATCAGCCAACATGCGTTTCTCCATCATCTCGACTTGTCTCATGGTCTCCATGGCCTCTGCCATTCCCCACGCAAACCCAGGCAAGGCGACTGTCAGCAAGCGCGTAAGTGTGAAATCCACACCCTAACTACATCTGGGTTTCAAGAAAAAGTCAGCTAACATGATTGTTCAACTGACAGGGACTTGCTGAAGTTATCGAGGAAGCGCTCTGCGAAGCAGGATGCCAAGTGCTGGACGAAGTCCCACCGGCCGCTGCTGCTTGTGAACTCGCTTGTTCTACCATAGATGCCAAAGTGAAGCGCGTAAGTTTTACTATTTTCATTGGTTATATTTTAGCATAATCGAACAGGCTGACTGTAGACTTTTACTTAGGATATTGGCGGTATTATCGAGGAAGCACTGTGCGAAGCAGGATGTCAAGTGCTGGATGAATTTCCCCCGGCTGCTGCTGCTTGTGAGATAGCTTGCGGTACGATCGATGCTAAAGCGAAGCGCGTGAGTATAGTTCTACTTATTGCTAGAAGTAAAAAGAGGAAAGTCAACCTTGCTAACATGAGACTTTGGCACAGGGCATCGCTGGCACTATTGAGGACGGCTTGTGCACAGTCGGATGCGGGGTAATCGGGATGAATCCGCTTGCTTTGGCTACTTGCAACGAGGTCTGTGGATCTTAAGACCGATATCGAACAGCAGTTCCAATAATTTTGAGCAAGGTACAATATGACATATACGTGCCACAGTGGGCATTAGTTTTACTGCTTGAGGTTTTGACTTTTGGTAGAGGTACAAATATAACAGTCGTTACAGTAACTCCTATGCATATGACCAGAAACGACCGCGGTGTACATGTTAGACACAGTGCGCATGTATGTGTCTAAGAAGATAAAGGTGCACAAATGGTACAAGTACAGTTATAGATATCGTTATTTGGACAAGAAAACACAATTTATTGCCTAATTTAAGCACAGATACGGGGTTTCTCCCCAGGGGGTCTCATGGATTTATATTATATCCACTCCCAGCCCAAGCCGTCGTCCTTACTTGTCCGCTGCCGGGAAGTATAGCTACCTCCTGTAATGGAATGCTGTTGTTGGACTCCTCCTGCCAGTAGCGCGATGTTTGGTGGATTGTTGTTATCATCTCTATTTCTTCACTTCTCGAGTTGTTGTTGAGTCTCCGGCTGTAAGGTGTAAGGTGGCTCGTAATCGCTGACAATTGCTTGCTGCCACTCATGCGCCCCGAACCACCGGCATATCCCGTGGTAATACTCCCTTTGACGCTTCTACTCTTGCTGGCGATATTGTTGGCCGCGGAGCGAACGAGTGTAGGAAGGCTGGGCATGCAGGAGCAAATCACCCCAAGTTCGATTTCGACACAGCAGAGCCTGTACATGGGCATACCTTCATCTACAAACAAGTGGTTAGATTAATTGTCCCTTGCTGGAGAGGTTCTCACGACTTACACGTCGGGTTGATAATGTTCGTAAACAAGGCAATATAACGAAACTTGGCGATCCCAACACCAATGACCCTGCAAGAGGAACGTGTTTAGTGTTTGGCTCTATCGAAACACCTTTGATATTCGCATACGCCAACTGGTCACAAATATAAGAATTGATATACTTACGCAAACCCGGTAGCAAACATCACAGATATAAGTAGCTTATCCTTCAAAGGCAGCTGAAGTTTTGCCACGATAGGCACGGGAATCCACATAATCCAAAAGTCGAAGGCGATGAGTATCGTAAAAGCTACCCACACAAAGTCGAATAGGCTTATGCAGTGCCCAGTTTGCGTGCCATTCAATCTGTTCCAATAATAGCTAGGAGGCGAACATTGGAGCGCGAGTACAATGCTATCACAAATGAGTCAGTGAATATGTGCATTGGCTGGTGCAAACTTTGAAAGCTTAGGTTTTCAAGGTAATATCAAATGTTGTATTCCGTATTTCCTTGGAAAATGCAGCCTCATTATAATGTATAATGTGGAATTGCTCACAGGAAGGTAAGAGAAAACGTAATGTTGACTACTTGGGTGGTGATGATCTTGCGACGGTGCTCAGGAGTCGAGAAGACGCGTGTATAAAACAAAACAATCGACACTCGTGTTGTAAGGCGAGCAATCACATAGACAAGCGAATCGGCGTAATAATACTGCCAAAGGAGAAATAGAATTTTAAGTTAATACTATATTTCCAGTTGAGGAATCCATGGGTTATAGCGGATCTAGAATTAAAACAGAACTTGACACTTGCCTTCAGAAATATGAAAATCTTTGCGGGAAGGATTGCCCAAATATCTCTTCCAAATCCATTCCGCTTCACTATAGAAGATGAGTGTCAATAACGAAGGAACGTGGCTATGAGCAGGAGGTGACCACGTACTCGGATATTCGATTATAGTATAATCCGCAACTACAACTGCAGCAGCGAGGAAATTAAGGTAATCATCCCACCCTGTTTACATGATAGCTTAGCAAATACAGGTCGAAAATAATGCACAAAAAGCACCGAAATATAGACATGTTGAATTTCTTGTGAGGTGCTAAAGGCCAGGTACTTACAGAAGGGCATCTTGAGGGTAATTCGAGCTAAGCATCGCAATGCAACGACGAGTATCATGATCCCTAGAAGCACTGTGCCAGGCAGAAACCAAGAGTCGTCATATCGTGGCGCAACACCACAAATAGTGTTCGTAATATTCTCGGCAGCTATGAAGTTTGCCAGGTACAGAAGCAATTGTCAGCTAGCATACAGACGGGTATTGTTCATTTATAGAGCATCGGAAAGCTGAAGCATACTCAGCGATCCGGCTATGGTGCATGATTTCTCGGTGCAGAGGGTACTCTGGCTCTTTAGAGCGGCGTCGGAACAGGTGCATGCCGTGTCAGTCGCAGCACAGGAAGAGTTGGAAATGGCCGAGAAAAGGCACTCGAGCTGTTGGATCGAGGTGTGAGTTTTAGCAGGGCTGCCAATATTCTATTAGGAGGTGGTTGTTGATTGTTCTGACTTACAGCGCAGGACGGAAGGTCTGCCACGGACATATTTGATGTTTCTGGATAATCACTAGGCAAGCAGGAAGCACAAGATGATCAAACAACTTGTCATAGGCAGATAGAACAAAAAAATGAATATAGCGATTTCCAAAGGTCTAAGCGCCCCACAGCTCGTGGGCCTGGTGGAGAGGATGACGAAGAAGAGCATCAGGCAAACGGCAATTCGATCGGCGAGCGAAACCTTGGGAAGACAAGGTGAGAAAAGCCCTGCATAAACTCTGCATCGGCATCAATCTGGGTCGTTCTCATATTGGAGGGCGGGGGGATCATTGTCGCACACACTATTCGCTGACCCTAGCGACATTGCGCAAAATGATACCGTGTGGAGGCCCCAATACCACTGTCATTGGCTAGGGTCGTGATCTTAGGTGTCGCACCTCCAAAAGCCATCTCAAATAACGGAGGATTTTCTCTCATGACTTGTCATCACGTCAGCCGCCTCATGGCCTCCTTCATCCTTCTTTCAAGGCGGTGGCCGTTCTCGCCCCCCCACCAAACAACCTTCCAATGAGATAACCATGTTGCCCTGACATGCAGCAAGATAATGCAACTATTGCTGGCTTAGCCTAGCTAATGCAGATTAATTAGCCAAGGGGGGATGACTTGGATGCACCTGTTTTTTTTTTGCAGGCAGCCTTGTTCGTACGCTCGAGACGACGAGGACTTAACCACGACCCAATGCGGGTTATTCAAGCGAAGCGCAAAGGTAGTGAAACCTGTAGGAAATGAGCCAAGAAGATTAATCAGGGTCTCAAAGCTCGGCTATATCACTCTACGAAAAAGGCTCAAGATTCCCCTCCCCCCCCCCCGGGGCAGGCCCATGGTTTTGCGAGACTTGCAAAGATGTCCATAACGGAAGGGCTTATCGTCATATTGAACAAGTCAAGATTATCCTCGGAAGAAAATCTCAGGACTACAGCAGTTAACAGAATTAACTAGCTGGATGGGTTTATTCTTCAACGGAGCGGACTTGGTTGGCGTCCCAAAACGGGTTGCAAGGTGAAAATACTTCCAGAGGAGAAATTGGTCAATATATTATAAGGCGGATCAGTAGCTCCAGGTGTACCTTCCCTCTATGTTGTGTACAGAGAGGTCGAGAACGAGGAAGGTGTGACATCACGCTTTCCCGCTTAGGAAATGTTGGGAGCTATGGGTTGTGCCTGCCACAGTTGACGCGCCTGCCCTCATTGTAAGTCCCTCTCCCTCCTTCCCCACCTGCAGGATCTGCAATAGGAAAAGAAAAAAACCACCAAAAAACATCAAAAAACAACAACAAGCAAGCAACATGGAAACCTGTCTACCAAACCCTCCACATCATCCCTTGCAATCGACATTTGTTTCCAATCCATCACGTCTCAAAATAGACGGAGACGAGTCGTCCAGATACTAATTACGCCCTCTCAGAAGGGCGGCCCATTTCATTACCTGCGCGACTCCAAAACAACCGAACTTCCTCCCTCCTGAGCAGAACCGCGCATCTGCAAATCCTGCGATGTGACAAAGTATTGCAGGCCCAGGGCCTTCATACGCCCGATAAACTTGAGCACCGGCATCTTCTTGGCCTCTGGCCCTCCGCGCCCCTCCAGCGACGCCACCATCTCAGCGATGTCGATGCGCACCGGACTCTCGTGGTGAATAAAGCGAACCTCCCCAGAAGAAGGCGGTGGCGATGCCGACTCCTGCTTCTCGTCCAGCAGCCCGGCCAGCCTGACCGACACCTCGCCGATAGGGATCATGTCGAACGAGCCCCCCACAGCCCCGCTTGTCTCGGGCGTTGCGCCGACCGCCGCGACGAGATCCACAAAGTGGCTCATGGCCTTCTCAACGAGGCCGCTTCTTACCTCGCGGGCGGGCATGAAGCGATTTATGGACACGGGCAGCCCCAGATCCCGCGAGGCCTTCTCCAGCATCCGCTCGCACGCCCAGCGGCTCGCCACATAGCCATCAGACCCATCGGAAGCCGGGACGAATGCGTCAGCCGACTTGGCCGGCTCTACGGTCCCGTCCTGGGCGGTCGTCGCCATCACGACACCGGCGGTGGAGATGTAGTGCAGGGGCACGCGGCGGGCGGCCGCCATGCGCACCAGCTGCCGCGTCGGCTCGACGTTGCTGGGCCGCAGGACGTGGTAGTTGTCCCAGAAGGACCGGACTGCCGCCATGTGCAGGATGGCATCGACCTCGCCGGCCAGCGCCGCGAAAGCCGCCTCAGAGCCCAGCCCCAGCCACGGCTCCGAGAGGTCGCCGGCGTGCGTGACGATCTTGGGCGAGGAGGCCACCGTGCTGTCGAGCACGCGGGGTTGCCCTGCGGGCTTCTCCCGCAGGCCGATGCAGTGGATCCGGGCAACGGACGGGCTCGCGACCAGCCGTGCCAGGATGTGTTTCCCGAGGAAGCCGCCCGCGCCAGTGACGAGGATGACCTTGTTGTCGCTCTTGATGGGGCCGGGGCTGGCAATGCTGGGAATGCTGCCGCTGCCGACGGCCGTCTCCTCCTCCCAGCTGATGCTCCCGACGTGGGGGCTCTGCTCGAGGAGCTGCGCCATCCCGGACAGGGTGCTGGCGCCGAGGAGTTCGACCAGGGGCACCGTGACCCTGAAGACCTGGCGGATGCGCGCCTGCAGCCTGACGACGAGCAGTGAGTTCCCGCCGATGGTGAAGAAGTCGGTTGACGGCGTGATGCCGAGGTCGAGACCTGTCTCCTTGGTCCGCAGGGCCTGTTCCCACAGCCGCCTGAGCTGCACCATGGTCTCGGAGAGCTCTCCTGCTGCTGCAGCATCTCCGTCCCGCCCCGTCCCGTCCTCTTGGCCGTCACCACCACCACCCATCTCGATGCGCGACGGGAGCGGCATAGCCTTGAGTGCTTTGCGGTCCACCTTGGAGTGGTTGTTCAGCGGCATGCGGTCCAGCGGGATGGCCACCACTGGAATCATGTACTGGGGCACCGGGAGATGCCTCAGCAGCTGGCGGAGGAAACCTGCGGTGTCGGTGATACCGTGCTGCGGCGCAAAGACAACGTGCGACACCAGGAGCTGTGGGTCACCGTCCCGCAGCGTAACGACTGCCTCCTTGAGCGCACCGCCAGCCTCCCTAACGATGTTGCTCTCGATATCGCCCAGCTCAATCCGCAGCCCGCGCAGCTTCACCTGCGTATCCCCCGCGATCCGGTTGTGGAACACCATAGCCCCGTCTTCCTGCAGATGGGCGATATCGCCGGTGCGGTACATTCTAGTCCACCCCTGCGCGACGTACTCGGGTGTCGCGTACGGATCCGGCACAAAGTGGTAGTCTGTCAGCTCCTTGTTGTTCAGATAGCCCAGGGACACGCCGGCGCCGCCGATCCACAGGTCGCCAGGCATGCCGACGGGGACAGGCTTGCGGTCCTCATCGAGAATGTAGGCGACGTAGTTGGGCAGGGACAGGCCACAGGGGATGCGGTAGGGGAACGACTCGTCGCGGTACGAGATCTCCGTCTTGGTGGAGGAGATGGAGATCTCGGTCGGCCCGTACGAGTTGAAAAACCGCAGGTTAGGCAGCTGCAGCGAAGCAATGTCCTTGAGAAGGGTCTCGGTGAGGGACTCTCCGCCGCCGAAGGCCAGATGCCACTGCGAGGCCTGCCTGAGGTTCTCGCGGCCGTGCTCGAGCCACAGCGAGTATTCTGCGGGGGTGGCCTTGGTATACGTAATGCCCTCCTCTCGGATCAGCTTGGTCACCTCCACCGGATCGCCCCGCTTGCTCCAGGGTACGATCACGACGGAGCCGCCATTGACGAGGCCTGTATAGATCTGGTCCGACGAGTGGTTGAAAGTGAAGGCGCTCTGCTGGAGGGCACGCTCCGCTTTGTGGCCCCACTGCGTCGTATATCCTTCTATCTCGTTGCGGAGACCCGAGTGCTTGACCATGATACCCTTGGGCTTGCCAGTCGAGCCGCTGGTGAAGAGGATGGCAGCCACACCATCGGGTGTCGCCGCATTGGCGACAGGAGCAGAGGGACTGGCCCCGACGGTCGAGACGTTGACAACCTTGGCCCCGGTGACGTTTATCTGGGGGGCATCTCCGGCAGTGCTGTCGTCGGCCAAGATGATGGCTGGAGCACACGCTCCTGCGACGTCTGCCAGCCGCGGGAGCGGGTTGCGGAGGTCGAGCGGGATGTAGACACCGCCGACACGCATGATGGCCAGCATGGAGCAGGGCCAGTCCGCCGTCGCATCCTGGAACACCAGAACTCTCGACCCGGTGCCTGCGCCAGACTGCTGCAGGGCCTCGGCGATGGCCTGGATCCGGGCCGACATTGCGGCGTACGACAGGACCCTGCCATGGCCGTCCTTGAGGGCCTCCTTGCTGCTGTTCTCCTCGGCCACCTGATCAATCCTGTGGGGCAGCGTGCCGCCGGGCCAGGAGGACTTCAGGTCCCAGCCTCGCCCTACAGCAAGGGCGCGCGTCCGCTCCTTCTCACTGAACAGGGGCGCGTCCTGAAGTCGCAGCGACGCGTCGCCGACAAACGTCTCCAGCAGGTGGACATAGGTGTTCAGGAGCAACTGCGCCGCCGTCGCGTCATAGAGCGCCGCCTGCGTCCGGAACAAGATGCGGGCACCACTGTCCGGGCTGTCCGTAACATCAAGGGTCATATCGTATGCGGTCTGGCCCGGGTGCAGGTCCAGGAACTCCCACTGTGTGTTGGCAAACTGCAGGACTTCCTGCTGGCCCTGGCGGTAGTCGAAGAAGGCCTGGAAGAAGGGGCTGTACGAGGCCGACCGCGGCACGTTGAGCTCGGCCAGGAGGATATCAAAAGGCACCCGCGAGTGGGCAAGAGCCTCGTAGGCCTTGACCCGCGCCTCGGCAACGCAGTCGCCGAAGGGCTGGTTGAGGTCGCGCTGGAACCGCAGCGTGAGGAGATTCAGGATCAGCCCGATGGTGCCTATGCTGTCACTGTCATTCCTGTTCGCATCAGCGATGCCGATCGTTAGATCTTCGGCATCTGTGAAGCGGAACAGCATGGCCTTGAACACTGCCAGATAGACGTGGAAGTTGGTCGAGCGACAGGCCTTGGCCCTCTCCCTGATGCGCGCCGCCAGGTCGGTGCTGAGCCTAGTCTCAACCTGGTGGACCTGGAAGCGGGCCATAGGCAGACGATTGTTGCGCTGGGCCGGTGGGAGAAGCGGCAGCACAGGGTGGTGTCCGCCTGGGAATACCTGCTTCCAGTATGCAATATCCTCGTCCATCTCCCCGTTCGCAAAAGCAGCGCGCTGCCTCGTAGCCAGGTCAGGCAGCTGGTAAGGCGGAGAGCCGAGGGACTGCCGCTGGTAGGCCTTCTCGAGATCCACCAGAAAGTTCTGCAGGCTGACGCCGTCCATCAGGATGTGATGGTAGTTGACCAGGAGATAATGCTCGGTGGGAGACAGGACCAGCAGGATCAGGCGCAGCAGGTTGCCGCTGGCCAGGTCGAACGGGATGGCCTTCATGGCAGCGTAGATGGTCTGCACATCCTGGACGCTATCGATCTGCTGCCGCTCCAGCCGGATGCTCGAGCGGGGGAGCACTTCCTGCCAGGCTACGTCTGCATCCTTGTCGTCGGCGACAAAGGCAGTCCGCAGGGACTCGTGCCGGTTGGTGACGAGACGCACCGCCCTTTCGAGGTCACCGGTTCGCAGGGCCCCGGTGATGCGGTAGAAGAAGGTGACGTTGAACGTGGTTTGGTCCTGGACCAGGTGTTGCAGGAACCAGAAGCGGGACTGCGGGAAGGACACGAGCTCCCTCCGCACATACGGCGCCCGGGCAGGAGAGGAAGGAGGAGGAGTAGCCGCTCCTGACGATGATACAGCTGTATCCACACCAGAAGACCGCCTCGTCCCTGCTTCAGACGGAGCCAGTAGGGAGTCGGGACTGCTCTCGCTGCTGCTGCTACTGCCGGCTTCAGACGCGGACGAGGGTGATTTTCTGGGCGGGGTTGTTGGCTGTGCTGCTGCTGCTGCTGCTGCTGCTGTTGGGGCTGGCTTTGACGGAGGAGGGGATGGGGCAGCCTTGGCCTCCGCTGGCGCAGGCTTTGCTGGTGACGATGATTTAGGCTTCCCACCAATATTAGGAAGGAGTTCCTGCGGCAGCTTGTCCGCCGCTTGTTTGCAAAGGTCGGAAATCGAGCCACCTCCGAGCACCTTGAGGACGGGCATGTCCACCTTGACCTCCTTCAGGAACCAGCTTCGGACCTCGACCGCGACCAGGGAATCGATACCGAGCTCGGAGAGCGGCACCTCGTGGCTGACCGCTGCGGGATCGCCCAGCCGTGAGATGACGGCCAGCTTGGCGGCGAAACAGTCCTCGAGGACCTGGATCGCCTCCTCTTTCGAAGTAGCGGTGGCAAGTTGTTCGCGGGCAGGAAGGGCGCTCCTTCGCCCAGCCGCTCCTTTGGCGTCGCCACCGTCATTAGCCTCGTCTATGACGACCTTGTGTGAGAAGCGAGGGTCATTAAACCACTGCACTCGTTGTTCCTCTGGTTCTTGCTCATCAGAGCGCACCGTGATGCACCCCGTGGTGACGATTGGGTTCTGCTCCGAGCCTGGCACACCGGCGAGGACGGCCTCGGCAAACAGCTCATGGATGTCTTTCTCAGAAATAGCCATGAAACCGTATCGGATGAGTTGCTCCCGCGCGGTGTCTCCCGCCCGCTCCATGAAGCCGATGCCGGCGATGCGTCCAATGTCGAGGCAAGCACCGGCGAGACCGCGCTTCCTCCGCTGCCCAATCTAAATCAAGAGGGGAAAGGAAAAGTAGTAGTTCCTGGTTAGCATTGCATCCGGGAAGGAAAAAAAAGAACCAAAAAAAAACCTCACGGGCGATCTCTATGGTGTTCGAGCTTATTTTTGACTTACCAGGCCAGACATGTAGGCGTTCGCTGCTGTGTAGTTGGACTGCCCGCTGTTACCAATGACAGAGGTGAGTGAAGAGAAGACAATAAAGAAGTCCAGGCTGTCCGCGCCGAACACCTTATCGAGGTTTCTGGTCCCTTCTATCTTGGGCTTCGTGACGCTGGTCATCATCTCGAGCGTCATTTGCGTGAATGGCGCGTCATGGAACAGCGCAGCACCATTTGCCACACCAGCGATGGGTGGACACGACGCCCGGATATCAGTTATCACCTTCCTCACGTCCTGCTCGTCTATGACGTCCCTGTGCAGCAGAAAATCATTGCATTTAGCGTCTCCGTCTCACCGGGGCCACTCACAAAAGGGGAGGAGAGGTTGGGGGAGGGGGATCATCAAATCTCTTACATTGCAAAGAACTTCACCGTTGTGCCGGCTTTCTGTAAATCGGCCTGCCACTTCGGATCCGGATTCGGGTTTCGACTGGTCAGACACACGTGTCCCGCTCCGTTGCGCGACATCCACTCGCAGAGAGACTGGCCAAGCTGTCCGGCAAGGCCGACAAGAACATAGGTCTTATCCCTGGAGAACAGACGATCGGCACGGACGGGTCGCACTTGGACAGGAACCGAAAGCTCTGACGTCCAGTCGATAACACCCATTGATGCGCTCTTGCCCACCGAGGCGGCATCGCGAATCTCACTGGGGCGGATGACCTTGGGTGACCACGTTGCCGATGCGCCTGGTGCACCGAGAAGGTTTGTCCTTGTACGGTCGACTGCTTCTTGCAGGATCTTAGAAACAAGGGCATAGTCCGCAGGTGCGGATGGTACCTCAGCCTGGCGACGAATCACTTGAGAAACATCCATCTGCCGGCATCGAAGTGGGAGGCAGTCCCGGACGACGGAACCGACGACTCCGCCCTCCTTGCCCCCTAGGTCCAGGAAGTGGGTCACGTTCGTCGGGAGCAGCTGCTTGATCACATGCCTGGAGCTCCAAGGACGGAGTCGGATTATTGCCTCTGGCTCGGCGTCGTCTGGGAACGAGGCTGCTGTGCTAAAAGTGACACGGGTGTTGTTGCTGGCAGCTGCTTGTCGCCGGAGCGCAGCGGCGAGCGTCCCCATGATACTGTCGGGCTCATGTACGAGCAGGTGGCTGTTTGCAGGCAGCTTGGAGATGATAGAGGCTGCCGTGAGCTCGACTGCGACGGCAGCAAGAAGCGCGGGCGCCTGTACCGTCGGAGTAACGTATTCCGACACGGACACACTTGCGAGTCCAACCAGGTGGGACGCGTTGATGTCACTGAGAGTGACCACGGTGTCGCCCGTTGCGACGTCCTTGCCCAGAGCAACAAAGAGAGAGCCCTCGCCAGCCAAAGAAATAGCAGACAGCGTCGAATGGCTCACCTTTGTTGCGGAACCAGGTTGTTCCGGGAGGAGGCGACGTACCCCTTGCTGCTCCTCCTCCAGTGCAAGTGACCCATCCGCAGTTTCGGCCACGAACACCGTCGTATCCTGCAGGTGAGCGGTCTTGGTCACAGTCCGGCGCAGAGCATTGATTCTCGCATTCTGGTCTTGGTTGGGGATGATGCGAGGAACCAAGATGCGGCCGCTCTCGACATATAGCTCGGGCTCCTTGGAATACAACAGGCTCGGCTTTGATGTGCCATTGCTTTCCCACTGGTCGATCGCAGCCAGGCGAAGGACGGCCTCGGCGATGACAGTAGCGGCATGTTCTCCGACAGTGTCCATGTCGAGGAATTGGAGGGACAAGTGAGGCATCTCATATGCGATGGATCGTCCAAACCCAATGCTGGCGTTGTGGTAGGGCTCCTTCGTCCTTGCGCCCTCAGTAACCCAGAGAACGTTACTAGCGAGCTCAAAAAGACACTTGAGGCCTTCCATAGTCACCTCGTTGAGATCCTGGAAAATGGGATCATCTAGATCCACCAGGTTGATGAACGTGGTCATGGGCTGAATGTCGTTCTCCTCGTCGGTGGGCAGTCCTTCGAGGAGGGTGACCTTGTCGCTGAAGCCGTGCAAAATCTCGCACAGGTCTTCTGCGATGCGAGACGCCTGGAGAGAAGCGCTCCCGAGAATCACAACCTCACTGAGACGCACCATGCCAGACCTTCCCAGAGGCTTTCGCAGGAAGTTGACTCTGTCATCCACTGCCTGGGCGACCACTACCGAGAGAGGCCACGCGCCTTCACCAACAAGGCCTGTTGGTGTGGCTGTATCAATTCCTGCGAACCCAGTCTTGCGCAGCGCGCTGTGCCATGCCGCTGTCCTCTGGGTGATACCTTTCTTGGGAGTCAATTCTTCCTTGTCGTCACCCAACCTATCACTAAGAACACCCAGCAACAAGTTCATGCGGATGGAGTCCTGGTGGGACCAGCCAGACGCGATAAGGTATCCACCAGGTCGCAGGAGCTGACGGCTGTTCTCAAGAACCTTGTCGAGAGCAGGGCCGCCTCCCAGCAGGGCGTTAGACGCAATCACAATATCGAATGAGTGATTCTCGAAGCCCTGGGACGACGGAGCCTTGGTCGGGTCGAAAGACTTGAACACTATCTTCTGGCTGAGGGCTCCAAGCGACTGCTGGGATCTCTCGACTGCTTCTGCAGAGGCATCGGTGCAGGTGTACGAGGAGAAGGTGGTCCCAGCTGTTGACACAATGGGCCGAGTCGCGTGTCCCACCCGGGCGTCTAAGTCGATATCATGTGTCAGTAATCACTATTTGACCAGAGACCCTTTTGCAACAGAGCAGTACTCACCAATTTCCAGCACCTTGGCATGGGGATATCGGTGCATAATCTGTTGCACCGTCTTGGCCGCGACCATGTTGGACTTGGCAAACCCGAGACCTTCCGAGTATAACAGGTCGAGCAGCTCGTGCTTCTTGTATTCCGACACATCCAGATCACCTCGCAGGATGGCGGACACGCTTTCTCCGACAGTCTTGATGATCTTGAGATCAACCTGTTCCGAGAACCTGTCAAGGAGAGCTTGGATTTGCTCGTGCTCGTCTCCGGCCCATTTGCTCATTATCGCGGACGCATTGAGCCTGCCGTCGAGCCTCTCCAGCAGCCTCGTCGCTCTGTCTCGCAGCTGCTGGAACGAATCGTCACCATTCTCGACCCATTTACCGCCGGCCTTCTCGAGCTTCCACTGTCTCAGGTAGTAGCACGCCACTCGGTCCAGAGTCTGCGCGAGATCATTTTCTTCGGGCGAGGGACCCTCGACTTCAGCTGCTGCTATACCCGCGTCTGGCACAGCAATCCCGAATTGGGTCGTCGAGAACATGGGGCGGTCGTCGGCGGCGGTGGCATGCGAAAAGGGTCTCATCTCGAGGCCCTCGACCTGCAGGAGGGTATTTTGACCATCCTCACTGAAGATGTCGACGCTGCTCAGCATCGAAATGGACTCGGAAGCATGCAAAACGGCCGAGACGGGCAGGTCGGTGGGCGAGGTTGGCAGCGAGGCGCAAAGCTCGGGGTTGACCCGAATGCAGCTGATGGACGTTGGCACGTGCAGCGACCAGAGCTGCTCGTCGCCTGGACTCGACTGGGCCAGGAAGGATGCCTGGAAAGCGACGTCCAGCATGCTGGGATGGACAGTCAGAACGTCGTCGTCGTCGTCGCCGTATCCATATGTGGACACTTTTGCGGACGCCTGATCCAGCCTCCTCTTCATGGACGACATGGTCCTGAAAGGACCGTTGTATCCATAACCAAGCCCTTCGAGCGACGAGTAGAATCGATCCGAATTAATCTCCGTCATCTTGGACTCATCTAGAGGCGAAGACGACAGCGTCGAGAAGGAGGGAGTGCCATAGACGATCCGGACTTTGCCGCTCGACACCAGCTCCATCGCTGCCGACTCAGTGCTATTAGGGCAAGAATACACCGAGAAGAGAGCAGTCTGTGTGGTCGCAGCACTACCGTCGTCGGCACGCCCTGTTCCTGTCGCGGTCAGGGTCACGAGCGTCTCGGGGGAAGAGCTGGTAGCCTCATCGAAGGCAATAGCCTTGCCAATAGTAAGGTCGTGCACCTCGAGGACCTTCACGGGCTTGTTACCACCCGAAGCGCGGATGAGCTCCTTGGCAGCTTCCAGGGCCATGGACACGTATCCCGCCGCGGGAAAAACTGTCTGCCCCTGCAGCTGATGCCCGTCCAGCCATGGAATTTCGTCCGCCCGGAGGAAGTTCCGCCACCGGAACTCGCGGTCTGTGTTGTTAGGCGAAGGCACACCCAGAAGCTCATGGAAAGCGGCTCCTCGGAGCATTGTCTTCCTGGTGACACGCGACTCGTGCCAGTGAACACGGCCGTGGTTCCAGGCATAGCTCGGGAGGCCTACCGCCAGCTTGGGAGAGTAACCCGGCGAGACCAGCTTCTGCAGTGACGTGAAGTCGATAGCACCCGGTCCGAACTGGGTCCACAGAGAGCCGAGAGAGTCTGCGAAGGCCTCAGCATCGTGGACACCCCTGCTCAAGACACCCGTGTATGCAAGCGGCGACGGGCGAGCATCTGAGATGTTTTGTTGCGCTGGACCCTTCAGTGCCGGATGAGGGCCGACTTCGACAACGAAATTGAGCGTATCGTCGCTGGCTACAGCGCCTTTGACAGCATCCATGAACAAAACCGCCTGGAGCATGTTGTCTTTCCAGTAAGAGGCACTGAGGTCTTCCGAAGGACCCATCAGCTCGCCCCCTCGCACGCTGGAGTACCAGGCGCAAGACGTATCAGAGCGGTCCGAGTTCACCTTGATATCGCAGGCGCGAAGCGATTCCATATACGGTTCACAGCACGGCAGCATATGGTGCGAGTGGTACGCCGTGTCAACGAGCAGGGCGCGCGCGAACTTCTTCTCCTCGTCGAAGACCTTCTTGGCGTGGGCAATGCCGTCCGCGTCACCCGAGAGTGTCAGACTGGCTGCCGAGTTCTGCGCGGCAATCTTTACGCGGCCCTTGAATGCCGGCAGGTCAAGAAGCTCCTGCGCATCCTCGAAGCTCGTGCCGACCGCCATCATGGAACCCTTCTGCCCCTGGGGGCCACGAGAGCTCTTGGCGTGTACACCCCGGTAGTACGCGATCCGGATAGCATCCCTCGCCGAGATGAATCCCGCGGCGTATGCTGCAGCGATCTCACCAGAAGAATGACCGACGACGGCCGCGAAGGTCACGCCGGCGCTGCGCAGCAGGTCAACGAGAACGACCTGAAGGGCTGTGCAGAGCGGCTGCGCAAGAGCAGCCTCCTTGAGACGAGACTGCTCCTTGCCCGCGCAGAGCTCGTCGGCAATCTTCCATGATGGACGGTCCGGCTCGGGAAGTGTGGCGAGGGACTCGTCGAGTTCTTGGATCTTGGCCTGCACCACAGGCGAGGCGAGCAGGCCGGCGCCCATCGTGGGCCATTGTGCTCCCTGACCTGTGAACACGCCCAGGAGTCGTGGCTTGGTACCTTGGGCTGCTGATCGAGTGCCCACGCTCGTGCTAGAGGCACCACCTGCTCCTTTGGCCAACGCCAGTGCCTTGTCGATCTTGGATGCCAAAGCCTCTGGGCTCAAAGCTGAAAAGGACTTCTTGAACGGCAGCGTAGATCTCCGCGTCTGGAGGGTCCAGCCCAGGTCGTGAAGATCAACGCCTCTACCCTCCTCTGTCTTCAGGAAATCGGAGTATTTCTGCAAGGTCGACACCAGAGAATCCTCGGTGGCTGCAGAGAATATGAAGGGAGTGAGCGTTACAGGAGCGGCGCTGCTGCTGCTGCTGCTGCTCTCGCTCGCGGTGATCGCTTTCGGGGAATAGCTTTCCAAGATGGCGTGTCCATTGGTGCCTCCGAAACCTGTTTTGAGAAGTGCCAAGTCAGCAGCAAATGGAAACCATCTAATCCGCATGAAAGCGTAATTAGACACAGAATGAACCTGGCAATCACTCACCAAAGCTGTTGACACTCGCCCGCCGCGGCACCCCATCGGGCAGCGTAGGCCACGCCGTGGCCTTTGTCGGCACGGCCATATTATCGCAGTACTGCGCGACGTCCGGATTCATCCGAGTAAGGAGCATATTCGGCGGGATGGTTCCATGTCGCAGGGCCTGAGCGGCCTTCAGCACACCGGCCAGGCCAGCGGTGCCTTCGGTGTGCCCAATGATGGTCTTGATAGAACCAACATAGAGAGGACTGCCTTCGTTTGCTTGTTGACCGCCGAAACACTCCTTGATTGCAGCAGCCTCTCGGGGATCACCAGCCTTGGTACCAGTGCCATCTGAAACGTTCGTTTGATATCAGCCAGCTGTACGAGGCACGAAGAGTTCCTGCGGTATTATTTTATCACGGTGCAATGATCTTCTCAGGTATTACTCACGAGCTTCAAAAAACTGAGGCCGGTCGCGTGGGTTCGACGTATCGAGACCAGCCCTAGCGTAGGTGGCCCTAATCAGAGCCGCCTGTGCTTCCGTGCTGGGGACTGTCAACCCTGTTGACTTGCCGTCCTGGTTCACTCCAGTCTCCCGGATGAGGCACTCGATATGGTCACCATCGGCAATGGCATCGCTCAGCTTTTTCAAGACCAGGGCTGCGATGCCATCTCCTCTGGCGTATCCATCTGCATCAGCACTCCACATCCTGGACCGGCCAGTGGGAGATAACAGGCTCATCTTGCTCTCGCCAACGAACTGCTCTATTATGAGGGAAGACGTGACCGCATGTTAGCAGGAGAGTCTTCGGAAGCTTCTAGGCCTGCCTGATCAGCAGTAAGTACATGAGGTAAGATATCCACTAACCCGGTCCAAGCAGAAGCTCCGTTCCGCCTGCAATGGCCACGCGCGACTCGCCAGTACGCAGAGCCCGGACGCTCTGATGAAGGGCCACCATGCTGGAAGAGCATGCCGTGTCAATGGTCATGGACGGGCCATGCCAGTCGAAGAAGTAGGAAAGCCGGTTGGCGAGGATGGCACGCGATGTGCCAGTCGAAAAATAAGTAGGCATGCTCTCCATGTCTCGGATGAGTATGTCGTTATAGTCAACCGACATGGTGCCGACCATCACGGCGGTGTCTGAGCCGCGCAGCTTCTCGATGGTATGGCCGCCGGCCTCGAGGGCCTCGTAGACCACTTCCATCAGCAGTCTCTGCTGGGGGTCTGTCGATACTTAGTCAGTTTCCAACATTCCCTCTCCCCCTTTTTAGGAGTCACACTGATGACTCAAGAGGGTAAGAGCTCATGAGTTTTGACGTACCTATTGCGTCGGCCTCGTTGGGGCTGATGTTAAAAAAGGTACCATCAAACCGACGCACATCCTCGTCCAACATGTACGCCCTCTGAACGTTTGTCGTCCCGTGGTGCGTGCCCTTGGGGTGATAGTAGCCCTTCAGCTCGAACCTCTCGTCGGGAATCGCCTTGGATACATCTCTGGGCTTCTCGAGAAGCTTCCACAAAGATGAGGGTGAATTGGCACCACCCGGAAAGCGGCAACCGCTCCCAACAACGGCGATGGGTTCTACTGCGAATTCCGCCATTTCGATAATCAGATGTTCTTGTTCTTAACGAAGGGACAGTAAACGCAATTGATCAAGATGGACGAGAGTTTCATAGAGACGTCTGCGTTGTTCCGTCTTATTGGGGGACAACGAGCTACTTTTGTGTGAAAAGGCACCAGCAACCCTCATCTTTCTATAATCTATTCTAGCATCTAGCAATGTCTACTGTTGATACATTGAAACGTCGCAATATGGAGTATGGTAACTCAAAGCGGTTGTGGATTGTGGTTACAAACCCCGTCTCAGAGAGCATCGGGCACATAATACCTCGCCCAATTTGCCCACATAAGTTTCCTTTCTTTCTTCTCTTCTTTTCGCAAACAACATTCGACAACGGGTGTAAGTACCTATCAGTAAAGTCCAGGCTAATGCTTAATTACCGGGACCGTATAGGATCGTGAAGATCGATCATCGCGGATGCATGCATTATCAAATCACCTCACAGATGATAGTATCACCCAAAATCATATTAGTGAGCTATGTTACATTGCCTCAGGATTGGCCATCTGGCCTTTGTATGTTCTGCTGTCCACATCTGTAATACCTCCTAAATCTTGATTGATACGAGAAATTAGTGGCGTCAGTTGTCGGTATAATAGACTGTAATCCGCCGATCGCGCATATGCTCCACAGTAAGACTGCATACAATGCGATAATGCCGGTGAGAACATCAGCCTGTCTGTCCAACCATGGCAATCAAATGGAAATCTCGGTTCGCGTCACTCATGACCATGCGTCAATACCACGGACCAGTTGGGTATCACACCCAGGCAAAAGCATTCTTCCGCTCAGGCGAATAGTCCAGTCGAGTGACATGGTTTCGTACAGAAAAAAGGGCACCCTGGTCAAGTACTCTTGGTCTGTGCTGTGGTAGGTAGGAGTTACCTGGTTGGGATGCCCCAAATTTACCCATCATACCATACCATAGCTATTACCTTTGATGGGCTGTGCTAGAAACTCCTATACATGTCATGTAACATGTCTCGACCAGTGGTACCGAGACCGTGAAACGTCTCTGGATGAATTTAGAATACAAATATAAACCACTGGGTACGCCGCTTCGGCAAAACCCCCGAAGGCCCCTCTTCAACTCCAGTTGCCGACATCAGCCAAGACCACCCATGTAAACCTTCTTTCCACTATCACTAGTAACAGAAAACAGAGTAGAACTCCACAACTTGGACCCATGGACGTCTCTCAGAATAAACCAGACAAGATCTTGGCGCTCCTTGGCGCTGCTGTTGCGTTGGTGAGCTGTCCCTTCTCCAGCACAAGAACCCCATCATGTGTGTACGTCTGGCTAAGTCCTTAGCCAGGCATGTGTCTACCTGGTGCTCAATGTGGTACACGCCCTTCGATACACTGATCTGAGTCACATTCCCGGACCTAAACTCAACGCCCTGTCGATGATCCCATACGCGAGACACATGCTGGCGGGGAGTACGGTAGAAAATGCTGTGCGACTGCACAGAGAGTACGGCGACGTAGTCAGAATTGGACCCAAGGAGGTATCTTTTATATCTGGAGACACTGCTTTCCCGGATATTTACGGTAGGCAGGTTATTATTTTTATCGCCGTGGTGGAGCTGCCAAGAGATTCTTTTTGTTTCTAACACCACTCGCAGGCTTTCGCACCGGCAAACTCAAGGGCCATAGAAATATGTACAAGGTGTGTCACGAAATACCCGGTTTTGGCCCGAGCTTAAAAAGTGTAACCCGTTCCACTACTAGGACCCTGCGTGGTACGTAAAGCCTGAGAATGGAGTCTCGTCTATTTTGCACGCCGACGACGAGGACCACTCGCGAGGTACGTTGCTCAAAAAATCAATTGGTGTGTATCCAAGGCTCATTACCACTTGCAGGCCGTCGAGTCTTGGCACACGCATTCAGCGAGAGAGCGGTGACCGCGCAGGAATCTCTTTTGCAGGGCTACATCGACCAGCTGGTCGGAAGACTGCGAGAGGTCACGTCCCAAAGCCAAGAACCAGTGGATATGGTCCAGTGGTACAACTGGTAGGACTTCTCTGGGTTTTTGCTCGCAGCTGGAGTCGGATGCTAATTCCGCTTAACCGCGAGTTTAGGACCACATTTGATGTGATAGCTGATTTAATGTTCGGTATGTCGAGGGACTGTTGTTACAAACCCCTGCTCTGATTGATTACAAGATGGTCGAATTGACACCAAGTTCGTCAGGTCAACCCTTTGGATGCTTGCAGGACCTCTCAACGCACGGCATTGTAGCTCTGCTCCTCGAGTCATTCAAGTCGCTCAGGATTCTCTATGTGCTCGCGCATTTTCCTTGGCTAAAGTACCTCGGAAATCTTGCCGTTGATAGCAGCTTGATACAAAAACGCAAGCAATATCTAGTATGGACCCATTTTTTCTCTGCTTGCCGAACTTTGTCAGTTGATATCATCCCCTTTATGAGTGCTGACAGTTGCAGGCATGGGTCTCTGCCCAGGTCACGAAGAGGATCGATCGAGATACAGCCCGCCCTGATTTCATGACCTTGATCCTGGCCAACAATGGAAGGAAAGGCGTCGAGCTGTCTCGCGCCGAGATCGACTCGAATGCCAACTTGATGTTGAATGCAGGCTCCGAGACGACTGCCTCGCTGCTCAGCGCCGCAACGTGGTTATTGCTGAAACATCCCGCGGCCATGCAGAGGCTCCAGGATGAGATTCGGGAAAAATTCGCCCGGTACCAAGACATCACCCTGGCTGCCGTCAGCGAGATACCTTACCTGTCAGCTTGCTTGTCCGAGGCCCTCCGGCTGTTCCCGCCTGTGCCTGTGGGATTCGGCAGGGTGGTAAACACAGGTGGCGAGTACGTCAGTGGGGTGTACATACCAGAGGGCACCGTCGTCTCTGTCAGCCACTATGCGGCATATCACTCCGAGCGGAACTTCAAGGACGCGGACGACTTTGTTCCGGAGCGGTGGTGTGTTCAACCCTTGTATTCCAAAGTCCGCCTGTACGAATGTCACTAATGTCCAGTCAGGCTTGGAGATGAGCGTTATGCCGGCGACAATAAGGCTGGCTGGCAGCCCTTCAGTTTCGGCCCGCGTAGTTGTTTGGGCCGCAACCTCGCTTGGGCAGAGTTGCGACTCATCTTGGCCAAGATCTTGTGGTCTTTCGACTTGGAGCTAGATCGAAGAAGTTGTGATTGGATGAGTCAGTGCAAGGTAATGAGGCTTTGGGTGAAGCCGCCGTTGGCAGTCAGGCTGCGAGAAGTGATCAGGCAATGAAGAAAAGTTGGGTCAACTGAGCTTGGCGTGGGGAAATATATAGGTGCAGCCAGTTCTGAGAGACAAACGGTCGTCTTTTTCCCCGACACTTGGTGCGTATGGAGCCGGTGGTGGATATGGAGTCGGAACTCTGCGGGATCCTGTAGCAAGGGGCAATCATATGAATGCAAAGCGCAGTGGAGAGTTAAGCTGAGAACATAAACTTATGTGGCCATAAATTTTCAAAACATAACACGCACTCTTGGTGTTGTTCTCCGTCCCCATCAATCCTTTAACATGTCCCAGACCGTGATACAATACTAACCGGAGACGACAGGAGCCGGGGATGACTCCCAGCCGTGCTGCCTACTTCTACAGCTTGTGATACTTGTCGCAAAAGTGATCACCAGTGCATGCACTAGCTAGAACCCTTTATATCTCGTCACAATACTCATTAGACAGCGATTCAGGCGGCATCCTTAACTTTGGTCTGGGGCTGAAATACACAGTACTTAATATTGGATTAAGGGTAATCCTAGTTTCATCAACGGTTGATGGCGTTTATGTGCTGCGAGTGGAAGTTGTAAAAAAAAAAGTATCTACCGTGACAAACATAGACGCAATGCACTTTGTCAGCTTGACATGCTAGGAGATCATAATTCCGAAGAAATTTTGTATTGATAGCAGTAAGTCATGTGTTTCTGATAATTCACAACTACACCATGTAGGGCAGACCCAGGAAATCCCGAACCTTGAACCCAACGGTGCTTGACATCAAGGAAATATCGCTGCCCGTCGGGATATGCGAACAAGCGCCGAATTTACACTCAGGCAACAGCAACGTCATCCACCAGCCCATAACCCTTGTAGAACTTCTTCTTGATGTGTTGCTGCACGGTTTCGTTATCATCGTCACTGGGGTTCAGGGGGTTGACGAGATTCAGGTTACCATGCCAGAATGCAGGCACGGTAAACCTCTCGGAACCCGACTTGTTGATGACCCTGTGAAGAGTACTCTTGTACTCGCCCCCAGTCCACTTCTGGATTAGGTCGCCGAGGTTGATGACGAACTTGTCTTCAATAGCGGGGAGTGCGATCCACTGGTTTGTGGCAGCGTGCCAGACCTCTAGTCCGTCCTGGCCCTGTTGCTGGAGGAGGATGGTAATGCCACCATAGTCCGTGTGTTGCCCGGAGCCAAACTGGCGCGGGTCCTTGAAAGTATGCTCCGGATAGCGAAGTAGCTTGAGGAACCTGATGGGAGAAATTTAGTTATACAAGTCCATACGAAGGAAGCTGATAACCGTGACGCCGGCATTGGCTTACATGGCAACATCGTCGAACTTCTTGACGAGGCTGGCCGGATGCCCGAGGCTGACGATGAGAACCTCCATAACCATGTATCCAACCCGAACGAGATGGTTGAAGTACTCTTCGACAGGCTTCCGGAACTGATCAACGGCCAATGCCGGGGGCCAGACATTAGGGCCCTTCAGGAAATCGACCTCTTCGAGGGGCAGTTCCTTGCCCACAAAGAAACCCTATTTGGAAATGTCAGTGAATCAGGGACCAGCAGCTCTACAATCAAGAAACATAGCACACCTCTTTGGCGTCAGGAAGGAGGTCGCCTTTGTGCGGATCGTTGGCCTTCTGCTGGCCTGGACCTTCGTAGCCTCTGCGCCAAGAACTGAATAAATGCCATAGAGTCAGTGCTTGTTTTATGAGGGCGGGCTAGAGAAGGACGGCCAGAGCGTGTGGGGATCGGTCTAACAGGAAACCACCGTCAAGTGGGTTCCCCTCAGGTCCCAAATGTTCTCGAGGTCAAAGGCAATGACTGAGACTCGAGCAAGGATTCTTTGATAAAGCATTACTTACTACTTGTGAAGGGAGAGTGCCGTCTTCTTCTCCTTGGGCAAGTCAAAGAAGGTCTTGCAAGCCTTGAGCATTCCTCGCTGGACTTCAACAGGCACGCCATGTCCTGAAATTTGGAAGAAGCCATGATCCAGACACGCCCTCCTCACCTGATTGACAAGGTCTTGCTTCTTCGCTGGGTCCGTTGTGTCGAAGTATTCGCGCAGGTCGATTGTAGGGATGTACTTCTCATTGTTGTCAACCACAGCCGCGTTCGCGTCTGCCGCCATTGTGGATTATTGAGCGTGAGGAACAATGTATTTGGTAATCTAGATTGAGGAGATCGAACGGTTCGGCACGGCGTTGACTTTGTAGATTCCGATATCTACCTTCGTCCACAATATACACTTGAGACCAGCTATGTTTAAGTATGTTTAGACTGGCCACCTTGCTTTTCGTCTAAATCTAACTGATCCAAGTCCTTTTCGGCACTCTACAAGACCAATTGGTAAAACCACGTGAAGCGGCATGAAAACCACGTGAAGCCGCATTAAAGTCCTGACGAATTTTGCCCGTTGGGGGCTTCGGCATAATGAATATCAGAGACCCTATCTGGAACCTATTGATCGCCCTCTGTTTTGAACCGTGGTGAAATGCGGAGTTAGGGGTGTGACTGCGATATGTGAGCGTAAGGAAATGTGCCAGGATGTCGCTAATCCGCCGATGCCTTGCATTCTTACGTGTAGTTCCGCCACCTCGAATGTCACCTTGCAAAAAAGTACCTAACAAGCCTGGTTCAGGCGGGGACATAAGCATGCATGGAAATTACCTCGCGTCGGCTAATAAATCCTTGAGCCACCGAAGTTGAAATTGTGTACTCTGCGACTACCAAGTAGTATGCAATGAATATCACGCTAATCATTGTGTTGGAGGTTTGCCCTTATCTTTCCTATGCACAGGATGACCGCTGAGCGATTATGACGAACTTGAATCTGATTCGTTCCAGAGTCCGATAGACAGTAGAAGGTGGCAAGATGTCCGCAGGAATTCTCTTTCTTTCCTTCCTTGGCTTTCTTCTTTTTTTCTTTCTTTCTCTGGTATCTTCTGATTTTTTTTTAAAAAAAAAAGAGACGGAAAATGAATGCGAATCTTATCGCAACTCACCAAGCACAGCTGTCTACAACCTATACAGAGTTGGTGCAATATTGAGCAGTCATTGCGAGCCCTAAACCGATGAAAGCCGTGAAGCTTAACAGGGTTGAAAGCCGGAGTCTTTCTCATGACGTGAATACTCTCAATAGCATGAAAACGTCAATCGGTATAAGCAGAAGGCTTTGGTGTCTGACGTGGACGGACTTGTGTAAATTCTATGGTCATTTTCGAAGAGCGTAGTGTGGTCGTTCAGTGCCAGCGGCCAGTCACCCGCGTCGCGACCGAAAACTAGCCCCTTGTCTTTGGAGCCTTCTTTCACAGATTTTATAATTTATTGAGAAGAAAGCTTAGGGGACATGAATTAACGACGATATCTCATAAACTATGACATCTTCACATGCTGGTTACAGAACAAATCACAATTAACAAGGGCTTTTGCGTGCTGAGACCCAATTTTCGGCACTCCAGCGTATGTAACCCCAGGACTATGGTCGAGCCTGTTAAATATCAGCAAGTTATCCTAAGTATCCAATATGAAGAGCTTGACAAGTGAGGACACAGTCATTGCTACCAAGTAAATGCAATAAATTTCATCGCCAATCTAAGTATTGCCTCTGTACATTACACTCCTTACCGCCAGTGTACACTTGCAAAATCTATCAAGGCACTTCAGCATCCAAGGCTTTGCCCTTGACACCGCCCGTGCAACCGTGCTAGCATAAAGTACTTCAGTATGTTCAGACCGCAGGATTGCTTATACTAGACGGCTTCTTTACATTTCGTCGCCAACCTCAACAAGTTAAACCTATAACTATGAACTGCCCTGGCCCCAACACCAGAGTATCGAATTTACAAGCCAAAGAATGAGCACCAAGGTACATGTTGCTGCATATTCTCGGGCACTGAAAAATACGCTGCCCTATTCGAAGAGATGCCCCTATGTGCTGGCTCTAATGCGGGCCAGCCTTCTCCCATGTGCGTTTCATCAGATACTCGGTATGCAGCAGCATCTAGATGGGGAATGGTAGACTCAAGGTCTTGTATCATTGAGGACAGAGTAGGGGCTGCCTCTGAGGCTTTGCTTTGTCCACCAGAGACTTGTGAAGGATCCAGAAATATATGTTGCAAATTTCGGGAGAAGGATCGGGGTACAGAAACAGCACTATCTGGGCTCAGGCCAAATGTAATCAGCGCCTTCCCCGGGTCTCTGGAGCTCTGGGAGCTCTCACATGTCTCCGAGGTTAACTTTGATGCTGGGCCAGCAATCCGTGCCCGCATGGCCTTTAGACATTGCCATTCGGGGTCTGAATCTTCCCCGGAGCCGGCAAGGCAGGGTCGAGGGCCCAGCGGCTGCATGGTCGGCAATGTCTTCACTAGAGAGAAGATGTTGAGTGTCCGGTGAACCATTTCCAGCGCCTCCTGGCCATGCTCTGCCCTGGGCTCACGTTTGAGTTGGTTCAAGATGATGAATGTTGCCGTCAATGCGAGGGGTGTGATATTAGTTTTTACAAACCATAATTGTGCCGAGGACCTTGCCAGTTGTACAATTCCGTGGATATGGATGACAACGTCAATGCTCAGCCGGAAAGTACTGTTGTAAAGGAAATTTAGCGACTACTGACTGAATCTCTGCCCGTACGTACACGAAATAAAGAAGGGAAAGAAAGGAAAAAAGAGAAGGAAAAAGAGAAGGGGAAGAAAAAGGTGAGTGGGAAGGGGATCAAATTTACCTCATCCATAGCATCTGGCTCTGTTGCACTGTGAGGCTGGGATGGCCTAGAAAGGCTTTTTGTAGTACCATCAAGGACCCCTTGACCAACGCTATGAGAGCAGTCCTTGCCCATGGAATGAAGGCGGCCTGTTCCTCGTCGCTCTCAGGAGAGTATTGATGGGTTGACAAGAGGCTGTCAGAGGACATGTGGCTTTGCCTTCGACCATGGAGACTTGGGGTTCCCAACGCAGCAATGATCACAGCTAGCTTGGTGTGTAGCGATTTATACCGCTTGAGATGGATGTCGAGATCTGCTTGTCCAAACTCATGGCAGCTGTTTATTCGATGCAACAACGCGTGTAGAAACCTAGCCACCTCGGCAGTTCCTACTGCGAAGCGCAGCGGCAGCGAATACTCGTGGCAGCTCGACACTGAGGGAGACCGGGCACCCACCGGCCGAATCTCTTCTGCAGGCTCCAGAGCCGGATCGCACAATACCTGCACGTCCCACTGGTGACCCTCGGCTCCACATTGCATCTGCAAGCCGTACCGGAGCGAACACTGGACGTCTAGCCGGACCACATACCACCAGATGCGTCGTCGTATTTCTTGCGTGGTCGCATTGAGGCCCTGCGTCGTAAAATCTCGATGAAGCCCTAAATATTGTGCTGTGCGGACCGCTCTGCTGACAAAGGACTGAGTCTGGATGGCAGTGTGGTTGAGTCCAGCAAAACAGTGACAAAGGAGCGAGGCGGTGAAAGTGTTCAGCGTAGGATCTCTGGGATGGCGAAATCGATCCAGAGCCTTGTTGCACACAGTTCTCAGCCCATCAATCAGTGTCGACATGTTAGCCGTTCTCAATGCTGGGGACTGCGACCAAAGGCTAGTTGGTGCTGCCGTAGCACCGCAGTATAGAGCAGCAAAGAGGACGGTAACAACGCTGGAGTCTTTGAAGCGATCGTTGGATTTCCCGCTCCGTGCCTTTTGAGCACGTATGTCCCACAAGATACTATAGTCTCGGTATAGAGTGGGGAGATCAACGAGAGGATTGAGAGGGTAAATGGTGGAAACGAATGATTGTATGAAGCTGTCACAAATTGTCTTGCTAGGGATGTCTTCGACCAGGTCGAGGAGGCCAGCTTCGTCACGACAAGATGCGGTGGGCCGTATCGATTCGGCAGTAGGAACGTGGGCGCCGCCTGTGGATGGGACGCACAGAGGCTCCTTGAGAAATATGTGAGTTGATGAACAAACACATAGTGATGTGGCGCGCGGAACATGGGTATTTACCTGGTTTTCAATGTGAGCCCAGAAGGATTTCTCGACGTAAGGTGGTGGATTGTCTTGGGAATCAGAGCCTGGGGCCATGGAGCTTAATGGCCGGCGGTCTTCGCCGTCCTCGCCGGGCCGGAACGATTCATCTTCGGGAGACATCATGCTTGTTATGAAGGGCTGCATGGGCTCGGTGTATCCTTGGAGCACTGACGGCTGCCCTGCCCCTGCCAGCGCCTGGATAGCCCCCGTCAGTTCATCATGCCATGACGCTGATTGGATGGGCGAGAAGTCCAAGAAGTTGACACTGGCGGAAAGGGAATCAGATCCTTGCAGGTAATCCTGGGCTCTTGACGACGGTAACGGCTGAAAAGTGAAAGAGTCCTCAAGCACGGCCGGATTGCGCTGTAGGGACTCGGGCGAGAGACCCATGGTATCGTCCAGGCACACTCCCTGCTATGGTATTTTTGCTCTGACTTTAGCACAATTCCCACTCCACGCCGCATCACGGGGGTTCAGTCTGGTGTTGAAGGGGGAAAAAACAGTAACTCACCGTATCTTCCCGCAGGGTGGCATCATTACCATGGGTGAGTCGAGTGTGTCGTGCAGGAGTGCCGTGCGCAGAAGACTCAGGTTTTGAACGAGGGCGACCCTTGGGCAGCGCCACGCTGTATACGCACTTGGTGCCATGACGCAGGCATCTTCCACAGCTCTCCTCATTGGCGCTCGAATGCCGAGGACAGCGTAGTTTCTGCGCGTGGCATCGGTCACAAGATAGACGCTTCCGAGCCGCAGACATTGAGAATGTGTTTGGACGTGCAACGGGGGCCTCCCTTGAACAGAATTCCAAACGAACAAGGACGCGCTGTCATGAGGTTGCCAAGCCACTACTGTCAAGTTACACTGAACCTCTTCCGCGCAAGCCTGACCATGCCGTCGCCCTTTAGGACGAAAAGCAAGCGGTAAGGAGATATAAGCAAACTGAGCAGCGTCGATCGAAGCCGGCCACGTGCTAATAAGGTTTGTTGTGTGTTGGAGCTTTCAGGGCCAGAAGCGAGATTGTTTACGATTGTTGCAACGATGATGGGCCTACGTGGGGTATGCGTGTGTGAGAGGGTGTGGGTGTGTCTGTGGGTTGTGGGTTGTGGGTGTTGTTGTGGGTTGTGGGTGTGGTTGTGGATGTGGTTGTGGATTTGGATGTGGTTCCTGAGAAAACCATGGGAAGCGAAAACCGTGTCCTGAGTAAGGTTAACTGATAACGATGCAGCCTTGGACAATTAATACAGATGATGTGACCATGTCTCCGGAACCGGAGCAAGTTTTCTAAGAGGCCTTTTTCATATGCTTTCTAATCCTGCAAGAAACATACGGCAGGTCTGATGATGGATGAACGGAACAGCTGTTGGTGCTGCACTGCATGCAAAAGAGATGCGGGGGAAATCTGACGACGGCCGGGAGGGGCGGAGAGCAGGTTGCGGGATGGTGGCTGTGCCCGATTGAGAGAGAGTTTCGGAAGAACATGGGGCACGTTGACGTAAACTTTCAAAATTGACTTTTGAGCGATTCAGCAGCAAAATGAGTTCTCCACCACCGTCCGCGTCTGGTGGACCAGTAGATTTGATTGCTGACCATATCTACTACATATGTAGATTGATAGAGCTAGTTTCAACAGAAACTTGATACGCGGCACGATTCAGTATGCGAAAGCATGCTGGGAGGAGACGGCCAGGCACGAGAGAAGGATTCACGGTTGACAGGCAGCACGCCATCATACCCATGTTTTCCAATGCAGATTCCCATCCGTGTCTTTCCGCATCCACAACAAGCATGCCGGCAGAAAGATCCCTTCTCGGTTGCAAGGTTGTACCCGTCTTACTTGCCCGTCACGATACCGATATCCCCCTCGCCCCAGGTGCTCTGCATCTTCCAGTCGGTGATCTTCCAGGTGGCGCCGTCGCTATCTTTAGCGAGCTCCAGCAGGTATAGGGCGCCGGTCAGGAAGCGGTCTGCGTTGCCCTGCATGCCCTGGCCACCGCGATAGTGCTGGGCAAGGGTGGAGGCAGTCAGTGTGGCCTTGTTGCCGCCGTCGGCAATGTGGATGCGGGTGTTGGTGACGAAGTGGGTAGTCTCGAGCTTGGCGATGTTGTCGAAGCAATCCGAGACGATGCTCCCGAGGCCCTTCATGGTGTAGCCGTTCAGGGTGAAGTTGGCGTCTTGGTGGAAGGCAGACCGAAAAAGGTCCACATCGTTGGTGTCGAGGCCGGTGACGCAACGGTACAAGGCATCAGCAACCGCGTCGCGCCCGCTGAGGGGCGGGGACAGGGTGACAGGCAGGGTCCAGCCGCTGAGGGGAGCCATGAGTAGTGTTTAGTGGACGATAAAGCAGCGGATAGAAGCACGAGTGGATAAGTATTTTTGAGAAGGATTTAGATCTCGGAATGGTCCGTCTTGGTCCCAGGATGGCCCAGCAGGGGAAGGGGAATTGCGCCGTACAAATAGGTGCAGCCACCATGCCCGATCGGTGATTTTGTTCTTCTCTTTCTTTCTCCCTCTGCTTGTCTCCTTGTAAGACCGGGGTTAACTCCGAACGTTGTAGTTTGTGAAGGGAGAGGGTTGTTGTACGTAGAGCAGGGGGGGTGGGCCAGGTAGGTACATGGTACTCTTGATCGGTGCGAGACCCACACAAGGCACGCCGCACGCGTTCATGTAGTTATACTATGTACAACCTCTCCAGAGAAATTGTAAGCAGTACTTTTCACACTTGGTCCCCACTGAATCCTTCCTATGGGACCTTCCGTATCGCAACATGGAGGCTTACTGAGATTTTGCAGAAACCGCATAGTACCATAGGAGTAACTTGAGAGACCCAGATAAACAATACCCTAACAGGTTTTCGGTCTCGTATCTGCACCATGGTACCTGGTATCTGTGGATATCCAGCAGTAGCAATGCGTACTACTACTGGCTCGATTCATCAGGACTTCCCAAGCCCAACGTGAGCCAATGCTATCAAGGATCGGACTAGAGCCTTGCGCTAAGTGCCAAGTGCCATGTGCCTGTCAAGCTTCTCCGGCTCGTGCCGTCATTGACTAGTAAGAGAGACCCATGCAAATTCTATGGTGCTCACCTTAAAGGGAAGAGAGGGGGAAGACAGAAGAAGATTGGGGGAGAAGGAAAAGAACAAGGAAGAAAGCAAGAGAGGAGGACGGAGAAGAAGAAGAAGAAGAAGAAGAAGAAGAAGAAGAAGAAGAAGAGGAAGAAGAGGAAGAAGAAGAAGAGCGCACTCACTCGGTAAATGCAAATGTGTATTTAATTGAAGAAACAAAAACAAAAAAACAAAAAAACATAGTCGGTTGTCGAATCTTCCATTCAGTCTTTCAGCTTCATCACAGGACAAAAATGGAATTGCACAGATCTATAGTATTTGATATCTTCGCATTGGATTTTAAATTCGTAAACGAGATTTTTTGCCCCCTGAAATCACTGCTTTCTTATAAAAATAAGCAATTAATTGATAAATCATGTTTCCATTTCGAAATTAACCCATGTGGAGCGAACCTCATCAGGGGGTTGTCTCAGTTATCCATGACGGCAATCATGCATGTATTTACCGAAAGAGAACAACGAGAAGGCCCGATGAATATCTGCATACTTGTTCTAAGCACGCATGTAGGTTCGGTGCATAGTCAAGGGGCGCATAACAGCCGACAAACTCAGCTTCTCCACTTGGGCGACGGGGCAGGCGACAGAAAGCTGGGTTCGTCCAAGGCTGTACGTTCTGGCCGTGGCCAGACCAAATGATCAGCCAGAGAGGCATAATTACCAGTGACGCCGCCTGAGGACCTTATCTCGCCATGTCTAAGTGATGACAGAACCCCGACCTGCAAGCGCAGCCTGAAGCCGTCCTTTTACCTCTCTGCGGATCTAGATGAGAACAAGTTTTCATCCCCCTCGACCGGTCTTACCTGATCCATCCCATTCTCTTGTGGTCCATGGCGTGAAATCTGAGACGAAATTCCGTGAAGCATGCCTCGCAGTTCGGCAGAGGGCGACCTAGATGAGCAGCAGCAGCAGCAGCAGCAGCAGCAGCAGCAGCAGCAGCTGGAGCGCCGTCGTAAGCTGAACAGAGAGGCCCAGAAGCGTTTCCGCGGTAGGTTCATGTCTATCTGCTCCATTCTTGCTGCCAAAGCACTCGTCCATCTTAGTGTTTCTCCAGCTGACTTGTTCCCGTTTAAATATTTCTGCATGCGACAGACCGGAAACAGCAGGCCAAGAGGCAAGGGAGAAGTGAAGAAGTGGCGAGCCCGCCCTCCTCCTCCGGGACAGCAGGCCCGCATGACTATGCGTCGTTGAACTTTTCGCGCCATGGTCTCGGACAGCCGCTGGAGCATGGGCCAGCGATGGTGGCCACAATGGGTGAAAGCCCACCAGAAGAGTCGCCCAGTACGGAACATCCAAATGGCGTTGACCCCATCATGGCGGCCGCAGCCGCTTCGCCCACATCAAGCCACTCGGCAAGCCCCTGGATGGACCATCAATCACTCCTTACGGCATGCTCGTTTGCCTCACCGTTCAGCAGCCCAGCAGTTGGGCAAGCAAGCCTCGGCGCTTTCCACCTCTTGACCACACCGCTGGATACAATCTTGTCAGCAAACGAGGGGCTCCAGTGGCAGAACAGCCCCGCTGACGGGCCGTCTGTCTGTTCGGATCAGAGCTCTGCCCCATTGATAGACGGGGCTCTCAACTCGATGGCACCCCCCACGCCTCCGACCACGACGACGACGCTGTCTACGGGCAGGGGGGGTAGCTATGGTAGCAGTACCAAGGACAGCACTCCAACCGATGCTGAGGAGGACAGGGAGCCCATCGCTACAAGTAACAAAGAGCCTGAAGATACAGGAACCAACAGTCTCAACGCCGCGCTCTTTCTTGCCGCGGAACACGGCCATGCTGGGGTGGTCCGCACCCTCGTCCAGAGTGGCGCAGATGTGAATGCAGCTGATGAGAATGGCAACACCGCCCTGCACCTGGCCCTCCGTTTCAAACACCAGGATGTGGTGACCGTGTTGCTGAGGCACAGCGCTCGGAGGCATGTGCAGAACTTTGATGGGCTCGAACCTCTGTGAGTCCAGACAACCCACTTACATAAAACAAGAGGCCACAATTCCAAGACTGCCGTCTTTCTTTCCTTTTTTTTTTTCCTTCCTCTTTATTTTCACTTGCTGACATGGTATCAAGACAACTGGCCGCCAAAGTTGGGTTTGATATAGGGGTTAAATTACTGCTTCGAGGCAACTAAATTCGGACAGGGATGGATAGAGGGAGCAAATCGGGATGGTTAGGTGTTGGGCGTAGGGTGTTATTGTACCTGATACTTTTAAACAACAAAGAAATTCTCTGCCTTTCTATTCAATTTCGTCTTCATTTGTTTTTCAAGAATGAGCTGAGAATCTGGTGCCAGGTCCTAGGATCAAGCAGCCATATAATATGTTTGATAGAATCATAGGAGATCATTTGTTTTACTCACATTACTACCGGGCCTTAACATATTCGTTAAATTTCATCTTTTCTCTATCCTTTTTCAGAAACCCTTCCCCGCACTATCAATGCTTATTACAAACATTTCTGCATTTGTCTCCAAAATTTACTTGCTAGAGTATTGTAGATTTCACCTCAGCTCGTTCATTTGTATAGTATGTACAGCCAGAGTAGCGAAGTAATATGAGAATCATTTCTGGGCGATGTAAGTAAACGGGGAATTCTCTCCGGAACCCGTCTATTATTTGTACTCGCTTGTTGCGGCAGTTGAGCACAGAGCGACATACAGTTCTCATTCATACTAGTCGCCCCCTGAGCGCCAGATAATTTGGTCACCTTGGAAGAAGGTATGATAATCTAGGATTGGCCCCCGTGCATTGATTTCCCCAGCCATTCCAGACAACTAGCTACTTCCAGCTGCCGCTCTCAAGATAGCGTGAACTTGCTCCACTGCCTGATTCGAGCACCATATACGTAAAAGAGGATGGGGACCGGGATCATGGCGATGCAGAGGAACCCGAGTAAAGACATGGCCCAGGGCATACCAAGGTTGTTAAACTATTTGAATCGAGCAGAGGTCAGCATAGCACTAGTCAGTGCATTAATCATGCGAGCGGCTATATGTAGGCTTTTCACTCATCATCCTTACCAAATATGTGGAGAACATGGGAAAGGCAGCACCCAGGAGGCCACGAAACATGGCGTTGATCGCGATGGCCGAGTTGGCGTTCATCTTGTATACGTCGATTATGTAGTTCAGTCCCTGTTGTGTGGTGAATAGCACGGTTAGATCCGAGGCCGTTGATGAGTCCTTTGGCCCACGTGTCTCTTTCACCTTCTTCTCTCCCCGGAGACGAGACGCTCAACGTACCTGCAGGAAGACTAGCAAAATTCCACAACCGATGAACACTCCTGAAACGACCTGCGGCACCCATGTCATCTCTGGATTTGATGTCCCTGCATTGAGTTGACACACATACAAGGTCAGGACAGTCGTTCATCTCTCGCGGGGCCATAGGCAGGGAGGGGGGAAACAAAAGACACAAAGATGAAGAAAAAGGTGGTCAGGAGGACACTTACAAGCGAACCAGAACATACCGATAGGCATCAAAACACTACCGAGGATCATGGGAACCAGGCGCTCCTCGGGAATATTGCCATCGTGCTCCTGCATCTTGCGCTGCATACGCGTCTTAGTATGCAATATGATGATGGCCACGCCCACGAGCACCCCGACCGTAATGCCGAGAAACGGCAGGGCGCCTACGCCGAGGTTCCAGCCGCGCTGCTGCTCAAAGGCGATGGGGTACGCCTCGAAGGAGAGATAGAAGAAGCCGTAGATGAAGCCCATGTGCAGGGTGACGAGGGCGAGTATGGGCTCCTGCGCGACCATGAGCCAAGGTTTGAACACATACAGCCGGGCTAGCTCTCGTGCCTTGGCAAGCGCGGCGTCGTCCTCAGTGGGGGTAGCAGCATTGTTGCGGTCATCGTCGCTGTTGTCGGTTGATGCAGGAGAGGAAACCTGCTTTCTTTTCTTGGCCCTGCGCGACAGGAGCACGGGGCTGTAGGTTTCGGGTACGGCGACAAAATACACGAGCAGCAGGGCCAGGCCCACAATAAGAGTAATCCACTGCGTCCAGCGCCAGCCCAGGTGAGACATGGTAACGAAGCCTCCGACTGTGTAGGAAATAATCAATCAGTATACAGAAAAAGCAGTAATAACTTTAACATCTAGATGTAGCGGCGCAATGAGCAGCAGTGGCGAGACTTGTTTTGTACGTACCTATGGGGCCCAGGACGGGGCCCAAAAAAGTGGCAGAGGCAAAGCCAGCTACGGCCACGCCGCGCGGGAGAGGATCCCAGAGGTCGGCCAGTGCACCGCCAGCCTTTGTGATGGGTGACGAGACGCGAGTGATGTCAGTTTCAGCAGCTTCGACCTCAGGCGTACAAATTCACAATATTGTATATCTGGAGCCGTCCACTCACAATAGCCAGCGCTGAGGATCCAAAAACGCCGTTGAGGAAGCGGCAGACAAAGATGGTTGCTACGTTTGGTGCGACCGCGACAGGGATCACGAAGACCTCGAAGAGAAGGAGGCCGATGCTCAGAGGGTATTTGCGCCCAAGCACCTCAGACGCAGGGCCAAAGATCATGGGCCCGAACGCAAACCCCAGCACAAAGATAGCCGTCACGAGGATGGCCACCTCTTTTGTTATGTCGAACTCTTCAGCCAGGGCACCGACGGCCGGGCTCATGACCGACGAGTCAAACGTCACGAGGGAGACAAGCGAGGCCAGCATCGCGGTGATGAAGGCTTTTTTAGGGGTCGAGAAATTTCTGGGGTACTCCTGCCTCACGCACAAGTCAGCAAGCCTGGAATTTCGAGGAGACCGATTTCGAGAATTCTAGGAGAGGGGGCCGTCTCACCGGGTCGTCGAGCCCGTCCCAACCATCAGGCATCGTCATCGCCATGGCGTCCTGCTGCTTCTCTCTCACGTTGTTTTCGCTCCCAGCTGGGTCGTTCCCCATCTGAGACTCCGTCGTGGCAGAGACTCGTGTTCTCTTGTCTTCTTCACATGAAGTACTGCTTTTTCCTTGGATACCATGTACTCCGGGGTTACCATCGGTATTCATTATCTTTTTAATAAATCTGCTTTAAGAGGAACCATGACTTCATCGTAGGCACGTCTGAAGACACGTGTCTCTACAACCCTATTTTCCCTTTTCCTTCTTCTCCTTCCTTGCCAATAAGCTCTCTTCCATGCTCCTCCTTAAGGGTATTGAATTCGCGACGCCGGAGATATCGGGCTTTGAGCAGTTAGTAAGTGGAAACAAATGGTAATACTGTAATGGTAACTGGGTCTTTCGGTGATTTAAAATGTGGATCCGTCGTCATGCAGTCCCTCCCTACTCCTCCCATCACGTAATGATTTCAGTCAAGCACGTTGGCGTGCATGTCGTTGCTTTACTACCCGCCTATGACTTACTTGGGGGACGTAATTAATTACATACTTGCAGTCCGAGAGAGAGAGAGAGAGAGAGAGAGAGAGAGAAACAGAGAGCGAGCAAAGAAAAGAAAAAAAACCACCAGTGACAAGGTTTTTCCGTGGATACAGAATGTTTGCATTATCATAAGTACGGGAATAGTTTCAAAGTAATTAAATAGCAGTTGGTAGGCAAATACTACACTGCATGAGTATCAGCAGCAGCAGCAGCAAGGAGTGGTTAAATTGATTATTACCTAACCAGTGCGTGTATCGGTTCCCAGCTTCAAACAAAAAAAAAGGAAGAGAAAAAAAGAAGAAGACATCAGGCCACCATGCCCTCAGCAGTTCCCGTCGTTCCCGCAAGCCAGACAGCCATCGTGGCCGAGGGCGCCGGAAAGCTCTCCATCCGCCATGACGCTCCTGTCCCGGCTCTAGGCCCCGGTATCGCCATGGTCCGCACTGCAGCCGTGGCCATCAACCCGGTCGACGCGAAGATGCTCGACTACAGCCCCGTGCCAGGAGCCATCCACGGCTATGACTTCGCGGGCACCATCGTCGCCCTAGGGCCCGACACACCAGCCCACCTACAGGTCGGCCACCGCGTCGCTGGCTTCGTGCACGGTATGAACCCTGCCCTGCCGGACGTGGGCGCATTTGCCCAGTATGTCGCGGCTCCTGCCCAGCTGCTGCTCAAGCTTCCGGCCGATATGTCCTTTACGGATGCGGCTTCCATTGGGCTGGGCCTGTTCACCGCGGGCCTGGGTCTGTTCCGCGAGCTTGAGATCCCGGCCTCCCTGGACCCGGACAAGCCAGGCCCTACTGGTCCCCAGGGCGCTGAATTTGTTTTGGTGGCTGGGGGTGCCACTGCAACCGGGACTCGAGCCATCCAACTCTTGAAACTGTGAGTGTTTTCTCGTTGTTCTCTTGAACACGCTGAACTGATATCGCTAACATTGAATGAATTATCAGCGCGGGTCTCCGGCCCATCGCCACCTGCTCGGCTAAGAATTTCAATCTTGTACGCTCTTTCGGCGCCGAGGAGGTTTTCGAGTACAACGACCCTGACTGCGCGGCTGCGATTCGCAAGTACACTGGCAACACGCTAGCGTACGCTCTGGACTGCGTGGCGACTGCAGAGACCACGCAGCTTTGCTATGGAGCCATCGGCCGGGCGGGCGGTCGGTACGCTACCGTAGAACCGTTCCGCGAGGCTATCGCCTCCCAGAGGCCACACACCGTCAAAGCCTCGTGGCTTCTGGCTCTGACCGTCTTTGGGCGCAAGGTTGCCCTCGATGGGGACTATGCGCGCGACCCAAGCCCTGAGGACCATCGCCTGGCAGTTGCACTGACTGCCCAGGTCCAAACCTGGTTGGATAGGGGCCAGATCAGCGTTCATCCTGTCAGGATCATGTCGGGGGGCTGGGATTCTGTGGTGGAGGGTGTGGATATGGTTCGCAAACAGGCCATCTCCGGGCAGAAACTGGTCTGCCCTGTGTAGTAATAGTTTTTTCCCCCCTGATCCTCAATATTTATCCCCTGGTGGAACTGTCCATTTTCCACACTACATATTGCCTTCCCTTTTTGTTGTGGTAGATGATAAATGACCATAGTGTTTGAGAACCTGAAGGTGTTAGATTTTCCCGGCAAATAGCAAACACTGCGCGACTGTGATGTTGTCAACGAGCCCCTGGTTGATATCGTATTAGTGGCCGCGATGATATGAACATCTTCCACTAAACCATCTATTCACCAGTGTCAATAGTACCTCGTCCTTTGTCCTGTCCACAGAGCCCAAATAAAGAAGACGTTCGATCGTAACCAGATTAGTCGAAAACCAATCTGAATATCTTGTCCTGCCTGGCAAGCCTGGTTTCCCCTCCGTCCCCGCCTTCACTCGAATCTCGGCGTGCTTGGGTACTAATTGCGTCTTGAAAGTCACTCTATAGAGTGCACCACCAAAGCTATTGTCTAGCACGCACCGTGCCAGGTCACGTTTGCAATGACGCGACAAATTGGCGTCGAGGTCCTTATCAGCGTGGAAGAAAGTTGACTGGACAAGATTATGCAATACCTAACTCTGGAACAAGTTCGCTGTAGCTCAGTAGACGATGTCAGTCACAAGGCTGCTTAACGTAAGTAGCGTGAGGCTTGGTAGCATAACGTATGTCTTCCTCGTGCAGATTGGAAACCAGATTCTATAAACCAACGAGTAGAACCGAACACTTTCAAGAAAGTTTGCTATATGATGTATCAACATACCACAGAACATGTACTGTCTCAACAAACAATTCATATCCTAATTTCTAAAAGAGGCAGGATCAATTGACGCAAATATATTCGAGCTCCCGGGACTTTGAACAATGCCCATGGCTGCGCCGACGAATGGATATCACTCGAACTTAACCTTCTGATACAAAGGAAATGCTAATATTTGCAATCTCCGTCGGTACAGTGCGTTCTATTACCCTGTTTTCCCCCAACCTCAGACGGAATACCTTGATTATCTAGCAAGGTGAAGACTTTAGATCATGAATAAATACAGCTCATTATTACAGCAAGAGGGAGGCTTTGCAGCTCGACAGGCATACTGCGACGTCTTGATTCCTCGGGATCAAACCTCCCCTAGGTTTTCAAAATATGTTAGCGCTGTGGTTTCCTCCGTATATCGTATTCAAAACGCTGTCCCCTTGCACGCGGAGGCCATTGCCTCCGCTGCGCAGGACCCTGACCTTACATCCATTATTTTTACCATCCGTGTCGTGTAATTCATAAGATTGGTCGGACTCGGGTGTGATAAGATTGCCCTTTTTCGTAAAAGGGTAACCCAGGACGAAGTGAGTAAGTAGAGGACGGAGACACCCTAGTGAGCCAGCAACCATGCCCAGATTGTATTCAATAGACATCCAATACAACGACGAGGGCGCAACATCTGTGGAAGAGTTTGATTGTTAGATATTTGCTATGAGGAGCTTTCCCAGGGCTTGCCCTCTCGGACGCGACTCACAGGTCATGTCAGTGCTGCCAGACTTGTAAAAGCTGATGCTCTGAAACCGCAGTGCGGGGGGAATACAAGCAACGACGGCTGAGCGGTGGTACTTCATTAGCAGCTCGAAGGGCAAGGTCTTATTGTTGGAGATCATCCATTATAGAAATCCTAACGCGCCTGACCCAAACACCAACACGGAGACTAAACCTTTTCCTCTCGATATCTTGAGGCCCCATAGCGCAGGAATTGGATATACAAAGATTATGACGTCTATAGTGAAGAGAAGGACAGCTTGGTATAAGAAAATGCCGTATGCTGTGTTTGGCAGGTAGCAGTGTGCGGCACGGTCTGCCGACATGACATAGGTGAAGTCGTATACATATTTCGGAGTATTGCACTGAAGGGCGACGACGAATGTCCTGGAAATTGTAAACAGTGCCATAAAGATGAAGAGAAATAGGCCGGCTCTGCGGAGAAGTGCTGTATTGTAAGTACAACGGTGAGTCATGACTGGCCCAATAGCACCCCCGAGAACTCTACTTACGTAGTGGGAAGAGACGCCACAAAAGGGCAAGCAAGCTCGATTTGACTACACAGGCAATAAGCAGGTACAGACAGGTGCATGTATAGTATAATTTAAACCATAATGTGAGCTCTTGGGCACTGACGTGCTCGATATGCCGGCCAGCCTCATTGTAGACCACGACAATCCCTAAAGTGTTGAACGTGGTAGTGAGGACCTAGACCGAATTGCACCATTAGCGTAAGTGAAACATTGAGATCAAGTACTCTAGGGGACAAACCAAGGCTACCAGGCAAGCCCAATCATCAACACTAAATGCTTTGAGGATGAATCTTCGGGTCACGAGCTACAGTCGGAAGCTCTTGGTCAACAACTGCATCTTCCCCTCGCCATTTTCAAGGGGGGGAATTTACTCGCGTAGAGCATATGATAATCGCCAACAGGCCGGTGCCTATAATTGAGCTATATGAAACTGCTATTTCATGCCTTTCGTCTTCGTCAAGGTCGGCCATGTCGTCGTTACTAATCTTCCGGTCGGCGGACGGCGATGTTGTTCAAGTCAGGTTCGATCGCCATGGCTTCCAGGCTATGGACCGGACCTCGAAGATTTAGAACTTCCAGATAGCACAGACACACAGGAGGTGGTCAGTAGTCTCAAAGGAGCACTTACCTGGTGTTTTGCTGATGCAGGGGCCGCATGCTGTGATGACCCGACACATGCTTTAGAGTAGCAGCAGAGTGTAAGGGGTTTTCATCTGTTGGTTGTGACGTCAATTTCCCAGTAGTAGATCATTGGCTATCCAGAAACTGTAACCCTAGGAATCCCCACCAACATACGTCTGCAGCGACGCACAGCAGGACTAGGCTGCACCAATAAGACGAGCCAAAGATTGCATTTGGGCATATCTGAAGCTTCTACATATAAAAAAGGATAAGCGTGTTGGTGATCCTTGCGATGTTCAGTGTTTCTTTCCGAACCTCCGCGAGTCGCTTGCCAAATTCAACCATACCAGATCAAATCCTCAACCCCAAAGCAACTGGTCATCCCATCCATCCGCCATTCACCGTCTGAACCCTGCACACTCACCTGGATGAAGCTCTGATCGACATGGAATCTTTCAGGGTCATCGTGGCTGGCGGCAGTGTCGTCGGCCTTGTTCTCGCTAATGCCCTCGAAAAGGCTGGCATCGACTACGTTGTTCTCGAGAAGCGGGAGATTGCCCCTCATCTCGGCGCATCTATCTCCGTTCTGTCTCACTCAGCCAAGGTATTCGATCAGCTGGGGATATGGAAGAAGATGCTGGAGCAGAGTATACCATTGAAGGATCGCCTGCATTTTGATGAACATGGTAACCTCTTTGAGAACACGGCAGTTTTGAGGCTAATTGGAGACCAAACAAACCGGCCCTTCCTCTTCATGGAGAGGTCCTCCTACATTCAGACATTGTACGACAACTTGGACGCAAAACACCGAGTGCGGGATCATACCGGCGTTGCATCGTTCAGGGAGGACGACGATGGCGTGACCGTTGTCACGGAGAAGGGGGAGGAGATCAAGGGCAGCATCTTGGTTGGGGCCGATGGTATCCATAGCACTGTAAAACGGTTGATGGATGGGTATTCGGGAGAGTCTGACACAGAAGGAGCAACAGGCTTCAACAATGGTAAGCAGACTGGCTCTTCAGCGCCGCCGTGGATTCTCATTAACGAGTTTCTAAGGCTTCGTGGCTACGTACAGGGTTGTCTTTGGCACGTCACGCAACACACGATCAGACGACCCGTCCAAGCCCTACCTTCCCGGTGCAATGGCCCACAACGTTTATTACCGAGGGGTCTCTGGTATAGCTGCTGGTGGTGTTGAAGGGCTCGTGTTTTGGTTCCTGTTCGTCAAGGAGGATGCACCATCAAGAATGCCACACTGTCCGCGATACACGGACGAAGACGCGCAAAAGACGATCGACAAGTACGGCCATCTGGCTTTGGGGCCAGGCTACACCTTCTGCAATCTCTGGGAGAGCAGGATCAGGGCTTCCATGGTGCCTCTGGAAGAGGGGGTCCTTGACAGGCGATGGAATAGTAGGAAAAGGGTCGTGCTGATGGGTGACTGCGTTTCCAAAGTAAGCCCCTGTTCACTGTTCATCGCTGACCATCTGGCATCCACACATGTCCGACCTCAGGGCGACTTTCCAGAGCTGACCTGCATCCAGTCTACTATCAACCCAGGACTCGGTGGCAATACCCACATTGAAGGCATCTGCAACTTCGTCAACGAGCTAAAGCCACTTCTCGAGAAGTCTCCAAGTCCGACGACGCAGGAAATTCAGTTCTTGTTCCGGAAATATGAAGACATGCAGCGGCCCCGGGCCGAAGCTTGCGTCGGATTTTCGTATCATCTCACACGATTCGAGGCGATGGACACGTGGTACTTGCGTCTCGCTAGGATGATATCGCCTTGGATACCCGACAGTCTGAAAGCTAAAGCGTTCTTGTGGTTCATTAGTTCTGCTCCTATACTGAACTTCTTACCCGATCCGGACAGGGAGATGCTATAAGAAGCAAGGGGGGTTTTCGGCCACCCTTGCCAGGCATATACCATATATATATTAACTACTTTTCTGACCTATTCACCCACTATAATGCAATGCTCCTCTTCAGTAGGTAAATCGACATCGCTCTCTTCATTTTGATTATCCTTTTCTTGATTGACTGCGCTTTGAGCCCTCTGTATAGCCTCGATCCCTGCGAACTTCGAATTCGGGTTTATATTAACCTTTCTTCTTTTTGGAGACCCGTTCTTGCCTGCAGTGGCGTGGTAAAGGTCTAGGGTAAGTATACTATTGAGGAAAGGAGGAGGGAGAGGGGGGTTTCTTGGTGTTTGGTCAGGAGATGTTGTTGCTCTAGACTTCTGATCATCTGGATATTAAGCAATTTCAATGGTTATAACGCTAAGCAAGAATATAATATATGCAGGAATATAATTTTATTTTATTGATAAAATGAACTAGCAATGCAGCCCACCCTCTAATTGACAGCTTGAATAAGTTTACAAGTTATCATCGTCGCTCTCGCTCCAGCGATCAAGGCGCTCGTCGCTACTATCAGCCGCCGACGCGCCCGGGTCTCGACAGCAAGCACCGCAGAACAGGACCCCGGTGCTCTCCGACACGGCCACTGTCCTGTCGAAGAGCTCAAAAGGCCTGCAGCGATGGCGCGGCTCGATCTGGAGCATGACCTCCACCCACTCGATAGCCCGATCCGCCTCGGGAGGCTGGTGGCCCCTCAGGGAATCGACCCAGGCTGAGATGTAGCCGGGCTCAGCGTTGTAGTGGAAACTCGTGCTGTCAGAGCGGCCCTTGAAGAAAGCCCCTATCTCTGTGACGTCCTTGCCCTTCAGAATGGTGCATATCTCGAGGAAGACGCAGCCGAGGGACCAAACGTTGGCCAACTCGTTCTTGGGCCCGCCGCGCGCGACCTCGGGGGCGGCATATACCCAGGACCGGTCGAGGTCCGCAGTGGTCGTCTCCCGCGCCAGCCCCTCCCAGCTGCGAGAGATGCCGAAATCGGCGACGAGCACGTGGCTGTTGTCCTTGACCAGGATGTTCTGGGGCTTGATGTCCTGGTTGACCACCTTCTCGCCGTGCAGGAAGTCGAGCGTACCCGCCAGCCAGCCGAAGAAGCTCTGCAGGACGGAGAGCCTGTCACTGTCGGCCAGAGCAATGGAATAGTACTCGTCCAGGTTGCACTCGGCGACTGAGCTTGTAATCAGGGCGAAATACCGAGGATCAGTGTAACTACCGACCTTTCCGGGCGGTGAGATATAATATCAGTGGCCTAATCCAACGCACTAACAGTCGGTGTTCAGAGGGAGCCAGGAGAGTGTAAACCAACATACCATGTCTATGCAGTGCCTGTGGCTCAGTGTTTCAAGAATTTTGACTTCGTTGAGAAATGACTTCACTTCCTTCTTGCGATGGCGGATCTCCTGAACGCTTACGAGCGTACTCCCTGTAGCTCAGCGTGCTCACAACCTTGTCAACAATACCGTGCGCACCAGCTCCCAGAACGGCCACGACCCTGAAAGGCAGGGGACCCTGTGCGAGAAGTGCGCATGCCTGCGGTGCGACTTGTTGTCGTCCAGCCTCGAGCCCCTCTCCAGCTCAAGCGCCTTGGAGAAGACAGCCTCTTGGGTGTAAAGGAACTGGGCCCTGTGCGGCTGCCTGAGCACCTTGGGGAGGGAGTTTTCTGATAAGGGGAACCATATGTCTGTCATATCATGCTTCAAAAAGGCGTCAACCAGCTCCGCCTGGTCGATGAGGCGCAGCACAGTGTATATCCTCGGCACCTTGCTCCAGCTCTGGTGGCCCGTGTTCCGGAGATACGAGATGATCCTCTCGAACTCGGCATCCGTGTACCTGAATTTTGAATCCCATCCGGACGCGGGGAAAAGCTCTTCGAGCCCCCGAGGCGAGTTGGATTGGGGCGCGGGCGCGGGCGACTGCGGCGTTCCAATGATCGGTGTCGGAGTCGACTCTTGACCCGGTGGCACTTCGCTGAGAGTAATGAGCTCCATAGAGATGGCCATCAGTGAGCGCAGCTTCACCTGGTACTCCTGAGTCTCAGCCTCCTCATTTTTCTCTACCCACTGTGTGACGGCATCGACCGACTGGAGCAAGGATCAGATCCTGGGCGTCTGTGCGGCCGCCAGCAGCTTCACCCGCAGCTCACCGGCATGAGATTGGAGCCTGTTTATCTCTTCTACCCTCATTTCTTCAATCTTCAGCGCCTGGGTCAGCTCGTCAAGCGCCTTGTGGAGACCGTGATAGTCGGCGATATCCGCAGACTCGTTCTCGTCCACTTAGATGCGGAACTGGCCCAGTGACTGGAGCAGGCCCACCATCCGCGTTGTCTGAGAACCAGTAGGCTGAAGCTCATCAAGAGATGTGATTCGCAGGTCGAGGGCGCAACGCTCCACGACCCTATCCTCCTCCATTTCGTCATCTTCTTGGAAAGACTCGGCTTGTAACAATAGGTCTTCCAATACTTCTTGGCCTCTGGGCATCACTCTGTGCCACGCCGCTGGACTGGTCGACTTGCTATCCATGGTGGCCGTGACCGTCACCTCACAGTGAGGATAGATCTCATACTTAATCATTATCGGGGTCTCCAAGTTGTCGTTCCAGCCAGGGGGAAATTCGGAAAGATCCAGCGTGCCGATGAGGATGTTATCCTGGACTCTTTGTTTTTCACCCTCGTAGAAGTTCAACGTGGTTGGATCAAGAGGCGCAAAACAAAAATCATACAACTTGTACGACATGTTCTTCGTCACCGGGCAGTGTGTGTTGCGAAGAACGTCCTTGGACATGAAACAGCCTTTTTTTTCGACCCCGAGACTGATAGGTAGGATGTCCAACACCAGTACCTCTCCCAAACAATTCTTAGAGCGCGAGTCGTCAGAGAAAATGGCGCCGAACATGGAACTTCCGAGAGCCTCGCCCTCATCTGGGTTCATTATCTTGACCAAAGGTTTTGAACCGAAATAGTCGGACCAGGTCTTCTGCAACTTGGGAATGTGTGAGCCGCCGCCCATTATGACAATGTCCGTGACAGAGGACTTGTCCCGCTTCGCGTTGCCAAGGACACGGCGGATTAGAGAGAGTGCCCAGCGGAAGAGACCCTGGCACAGCTCTTCCAGCTTTGCACGCGTCAGAATCCCGGAAAAGTCCTGGCCGTCATGAAGTGAGTCGACGTAGACCTCAGTAGATACTATCGAGCTCAAGTCCCTCACAGCGACCTCGCATGCTGCCCTCAGGCGACGCCGGGCTCGCAAGTCCCTTTCAATATTAAAGCTCCATTTTCTCTAGATTTTATCGACAAAGTGATTGTGGACGCAGTCAATGATATCCTCGCTTCCCACTCCCTCATCGCTAGCGCATGAAAGCAAATCAATGATACCGTCGTCGATCATCGCCAAGCCAGTATTAAGGAGAAATGTATGAACTGAGCGTGTAGAAGTGGCAATAATAAGTGTTGAGATTGAATCTATCTAAACAAAAGGAAGATCTTCTAAGTGACCGCTAACTAGCTCTTGCACACTTATCATTCCACCTGCTCTTTACTCCTAATGCATTTGATCTAGCATAGCGCATACTTCACCATAACTCGTCCCTTTGCTAACAATTGTAGCTGTTGTTATCAGTTTCGAAGCCAGTGTTTCGATGCTCTTCCCCTTAGCCCAACTGTTGCTGTATTCGATCCTCATCAATGTGCCTGCCTCCTCGCTGCTAACAAAGAACTCGACTAAGCAGCTAAATTTGCTGCACCCACGGGCGAATGTGTTCCGCGGCAACATGCCAGGCACTAAGCAATCTTCCCAGTCACTGGCCCGATGTATAGTCAGCATGTAATTGAACAGATTTCGGCTTATGATTTTGCGCGGCAGTCGTCTCTGCTCCATCAGACGCCCACAAAGCTTTTCCCAGGCGACAGCGTTCCCAAGTGCTTGCTGACTCGATTGTTTAACAGAGGCCAGGATTTCTTCGACGGTGAGATTCCTTCCAGACCAGCGTATTCGAATAGGCAACGGCTGCAAAAACAAACCCACGATGTGCTCGTGCCCTTGATCTTCACGGTTCGCGTGCGGTGCTCCAATGATCGAGTCCACTCTTCCATCTTCGTTTTCGTGGCTGGTCACAACCATTGCAACGACCGCTAACAAGAATTGATGAGTCGTGACCCCATGAGATCGTGCGAAGGAATGAACTTGAGGCCAGAATTCCGGCCCTAGCCTGGATGTAAAAGAGCCTCCAGCTCCATCAGTCTCGTTTGGGTCCTGTAGATGCGTGATATTTCGATTCGCCAAGTAGTCATCCCAAAAACTAAACCTTTGCTGTTCGTCCAACCCTCGGACATCCAACTCGTCCAGCAGTTCTGGTGATAAGTAATCAAGACTATCTGACGAAACCTCGGTACCATGATATAAGTCGCGAACCTGCCTCATGATTGTTCGGAGTGCCGTGAGGTCGCAGATGATGTGATGAGCAACAACCAACATTCGATTCGGGGATACGAACACGCGCACTAGGTCCTCCGAGCCCAAATTGAAAGGTTCATTTACCCTTGCATCGACATCAAAGTCCTGGGCCATGTGGACGACCTTTGGTGGGGCTTTTGAAAGTGTTCTGAAAGCCGCACCGGTGTCATCAAGTCTGTGATACCGGCTTCGTAGCACCGCATGTATGGATAGTACGCGGTTCAGAGACGACGTCAGGCGATTACCGTCGATGAAGGGACCTAGCTCGCACAAGAGACTGACATTCAAGGCCGCCGAGCTCATGTGTCCCTCGTTGAGTATACAGGGACCACGCTCCATTATAGATAGAGGTGAGACGGTCTCTGTACGTTGCGTTGTGCTTGGTGAATTTGTAATGCTGTCAGATGGCCCTGATCTTGCAACAGCCAGTGCCATTTCGCCCAGGGTTGCAGCTGATAGGATTTGTATAAGAGAGGTCCGGCAACCTAATAAGCTCTCCAGCTGGGTACGCAGCCTGAGAGCACTAATGGACTCGCCGCCGAGGCTGATGAAGCTTGAGGCTCGCGATATAATCAGATCCGGAGGCAACTGTAGAACCTCTCTCCACAGGCCGGCGATCTGCTCCTCAAGATTCGACAAGTTTTCGCCGCAAACTTTGTCCGTCACAATAGCCTTATCCATTGATCCATTCTCTGCAGGTTCTATAATGCACCTCGCCGATTCGTAGTCAAGTTTTCCGGCTCGTGTGATAGGCAGATCAGCCACCACATGGATCTCTCTAGGCATCATGTGCAATGGTATATGGTACGCAAGTTGACGCCGCGCCGTCCGAGCCTTGATCGTTTCAGGCGTGAGAATGGCAACGAGTTTATTGTGGCTCAGCAAGACTGCCACGCCATGGGCTTCGGGGATCGCGGCATGTCCGCGGGCTTCGATGTCATCCATATCAACACGAAAACCTCGATATTTGATCTGGCGATCATCTCGGCCCAATAGCTGCAGTTGTCCAGCTTCGTTCCAGAACGCGCGATCGCCTGTTTTGTACATGCGCTCGTTTAAGTCCGGGCACACTGTGTCATCCAAGAATCGCATGCTGGTCACGTCTGGCAAGCCCAGGTATCCCTTGGAAACTTGGATGCCGGCAAGGATGACCTCGCCCACGATACCTGGGGGGGTCAGACTGTGCCCACGGTCGAGCACATAGACCCTCGAGGAGGGGTTCGGACGGCCGACATTAACGGGCATGTTAGGCAGCAGACGCGCAATGGTGGCGCCGCAGGTGGCTTCAGTCGGCCCGTACATGTTGGAGACAGTCATCCGAGCAGCCCAAATGTCGCAGATGTGCTGGGGTACGGCCTCACCCACGAGGTATAACGTACTGAGCCGGCCTAGGGTTTCGGGCTGTAGTGCACTAGCAGCAGTCGGGGTCAGCACTGCTGCATCCGCGTTTCTCAGGTGCTCAACGGGATCATTATCAGCATGGGGCAGCAAAAGCACGGCGCCATATGATAAGGCGGAGAAGATCTCGTGGATGCTCCCATCAAAAGACGGTGACATTGTCTGTGCGATCTTCCAGCCACGTCTCGAGCGAAGACGCACATCAAAATCGCGTTGAAATGCAACAAGACTATTGTGTTTGCACACTACACCTTTGGGCTTCCCCGAAGAACCGGATGTGAAGCATACATATGCTGGGTCTTGCGGGTGTATGCGTGGTCCTTGGAAGGAATGATACCGTCCTCCGGTGTCCAGTGAGGTGTTGTGGGGTTGTCCAGCGGCCAGTATGTCAGCCACCGAGAGGGAAGTATGTCAGCCTGCAGGTATGTTTTGATTTTTGTTGTCGGCGGAATCTGGAAATAAAAAGAGCTTGATTTTAGCAAGCTTAAGCTGCTCGTCCCGAGCCCCACGCGGCATATCCTTTGGAAAGGGGCAATAAACGGCCCCGACCTTGAGAACAGCGTAAATCGCGACGATCCAGTTAAGACTGCGATCTGCATAGACACCAACAATATCGTTAGGAGAGACATGGTGCTGGATTCTCCGCGCAACGCAGTCACTCAGGCGGTGCAACTCTGCATATGTCATTCCCGAGTCAGACTTTTCCACTGCAAGATCAGCTGGGCCACTATCGGCCGCATGCCGAAACAGAGACACTAGGTCTGACTCTTCAGACGATTCCATTGTGAGTCTCGAGTGGCACTGGGACTGTACACGGAGCCAGCTGTCCATTGTGTGTGGAATTATGTTGGAAGCAGGGTGGTGGTCCCTTCTGCGGCCCAGGGTGTCGGCAATGATGTTGAGGGCGTTAGCGAAGATGGCAGAGATGCTTTCCGCGGTGAAACGATTAATCTTTGCAGTTTCATATTGCAGACAGACACGCCCCCCTGCCTGAACAGAGATGCTCAGTGGGATCTGGGAAGGAAAGTATGTGATTGCCGTGGACCACGGCCTGCAGCGCGGGGACAAGGTGGCGCCATCAACCTGGACGCTGAGAGCACTGCTGTAGTCTCTAGAGTAGCCGTGCTCTGGTAGGGTCCACGAGTGCTCAGATAGTCTTGAGATACGCAGGTGTATATTCCTCGCCAATTTTGTCCACGTTGTTGACGACTCGTTGTGGACATTAAAAGGTAGTATTGAAATAAGCGGGCCAACAACGGTATCAGCATTTGGAACGGGGACGTTGCGGCCGGACAGAACCACGCCGAATCGGACTCTGCTGGAATCGCAAACGGTCGAAAGTGTCATAGCCCAGGCTGTAAAGTAGAGTGACGCGGTACTGACACGAAGCGCGCCGGCAATAGTCCGCAGGCGCGCCTGCGCAAAGTCGAAGCTAAGCCGCTCTTCGGGAGAAGAACACTGCGAAACAACAGGTGGTGGCAAGGCCAGGTCTGCTCCATCAGTGCCGTATTGTTCCGCCTCTTGTCTCCAGAAAGCCTTCGCTTCTTCGCTCCGCGAGGACTGATACATTCGAAAGTTGTCTGAGAATTCGGTGAAGCTTGGACCTTCCTGGATAGTGCCACCCTGCAAAAGGCTGTCTACCTTGCGTAGCAGGATGTCACGAGAGAAACCGTCAATCAAGGCATGATGCACGTGCCCTATTCATGACCCAGTTAGCACTATACTTCTAGCAAGAAGATATAAGTCAAGGCCACTACCGCAGGCTATGTGGTACTGTGCCAAAGCAGCGTCTAGGAAAACGAGCCATTGCGGCAAGACTCCCTGGACAGTGTGCTATTAATTTTTAGAGGGACGTACATATGATGGTGAAAGTGGGACCATCCCAGGATTCTGACGGAGCAACAACGGTGAAGAACATATTCGAGTGGCATTCGGTCTGTGAGGTCTCCGTGGCGACCGTGCTGACATATTCAAACTCGTCCTTCACCAAGATCTCCCGCCATTCCGGCTCAACAAGTTGTTTCCTCTCCTTCAAGTACCACGAACCACTGGACTCGATGAACTCTGAAGAGAAGATTGGCTCAGAAGCTAAAGCTTCCATCCATGCTCTTTTCAACCCCTGCAATTGCAATATGGGCCACTCTGTGATGTAGCGGATGATATTGGGTGTGCGCTGTTTGCTGATTGGAAGGAGGAAGTTCTTCTGCGTCTCGGTAACAGCAGAGACGACGAGAGGGGGCGAGAGCGAGACACTGTCGGCGATCTTTATGGCCTTAGCAGGAGTCAATTGTGTATTGAAATCTGGGGGTTCCGCCTGGTCCTGAACGTAGACGTCTGCTAATGAAATAAGCTCGTTCAAATCTGCCTCTTGGAGGATGGCGGACACACTGATGCGGAAGCCTCGCGATCTGCAAGCCGTTGACAATCTTAGAGCATGTATTGAGTCACCACCGTTTTCGATGAAGTTTAAGTCCATAGAGATGTGTGAGCTGCTGATCTGCAGGACTCGCAGAGTCTCCGAGAGGATGATGGCTTGCATATCTTCGATCGGTGGGGGAGTTGCCATAGTGCTAGCCTCTTTCTTGTGTTTCCCTCTTGTGCAATCCGCACCGGGCTGCGACTCAAGAAGACTTGGGCATAAATAAAACTGCGAGGAAGTGTGCTAAAGCCCACCTCCCGTCGCCCCCAAAGAGAGTTTCCAGGGCACCGGGAACCGTGCCACCGGTGACCCTTGCACCAGACCTGGTCACTGGTCATGTCAGAAGCCGGATCTTGCTTTCTTACGGATAGAATTCATTTGACCCTGTCCCCTTCCTTCTCCTCGTTGTTCCGCTCACCTCTCTTTTCCGGGTAGCTTATTGTGTCCAATTACGACTGGGCACTATGGCTGACGAGCTGTGGTATTTTGCTTACGGGTCTAACATGAGCACAGCCAAATTCACTGGCGGCCGTGGAATCATCCCAAAATCCAAGGTGGTCGTGTCAATCCCAGGTTGGCGGCTCTCATTTTCTGTTCCCGGCTTGCCTTATTCCGAGCCCGCCTTCACTGCCATCGAGCCCTGCGACAGTGCGACAAGTCCTGATGTTCAAGGTGTCATTTACCTCATCAACCAGGATCAGCTTATCCAGATCATTGCATCAGAAGGCGGTGGCACTGCATACGGCATTATTCGCCTTGTCTCAGTTCCGCTGTCCAAGGCAGACCAGGACAGGTATGGCGCTCGCATAGAGGCTGTGTCTTTTGTTGCCGAAATGCAGAGAACGCCAGAAGGACGACCCAGTTCCCGGTATATGAGCTTGCTTCTTGATGGCGCGGAGGAGGCCGGCTTGCCCGAAAAGTACAGAATGTATCTCGCCGAACAGCCCACGTACCTGGCCCCTTCAAATCCCTGGTCCTTGTTGGGCAGCAAGATCTTTATTTGCCTCTTCGGCCCCATTATGGCTTCGCTTGAGCAGTTGACGAAGTGTACCATGGGGGCCGATGGGCTAGCGCCTGTATGGGTTGTGCTAGTTGTACGGGGTATGGTGTTTTCTTTGTGGTTGGTCCATGATTTCGACTTTGCCCCAGTCTTTGGTCGTGGCGACTGTCTATCAATTGGTCCTCAAAGAACAAGTCTCCCTATTCATTACATGGTCAACTTGGGGACTCAAGCAGCCGTTAGCGAAGGTTAACTAGGTCTAGAGATTTGAGAACGAGTATGAGGATCATAGAGACAAGTGGAGGCAACGATGTCTGTTAACGGAAAATCTAAACTTGTATCCCCAATCAATGGGTACCACCAAAATCGATGCCTGCCTGTATTGGAGCCCAGCTACTTCCGTTCACCCCAGACCACTCTTAGACTGTAGGAGCCTCCTTGCCTATCCAACTCCTTCCTCAGCCTTGGGACTAGTGTCTCTAGTGTCTGGACAGAGATTCTTGAAAGTGGCTACATCTATCGATCAGTACCCTCGCAGTCAGAACACAACAAAATGCTCAAACCCTGAAGTCCTCGAATATATACGGCGTAAGACGAAGGGGAAGATGCTCACCGTTCTTGCTCATTTGGCACATCGTCTCTGCGGCCTGGCATATGACCGCTGTGCCTGCAGCGCCAAGGTCGTGATCAGGATTCTGCGCTCCAATCCGAATCCTTTGAACTCTTTCCTCAACCTTATCCAGCCCTGCATCCTTCACCCAGTAGGCGAGCTGCTGGCCGTAGTCTGAGCCAACGCCCATCATTTCAAAAACTGCAACAAAGAGTGCCAGTGTCTCGGCGAAAGCAGGTCCACAGCCTGAGCAGTCAAGCCAGTCGGCCTCTTGGATCTGTATGCTGCCACCGGGTCTCACCAGCGTCGCGAGATGCGCGATTACCATTTTTGGACCCCATTCAGTGGCGGCTGCGAGGCCGAAGCGCATGTGTACCAGATCAAACGAGCCGGTCCAAGCCTCTGGAAAGGGCCACTGCATTTATTGATTCACGAGACGCAGCCATGGTTCGACCCCCACGGGAAAGAAAGATGTCTGGATATCTATGCCCACATACTCATGAGAAGTACCGCTCGGGACTGACGCACAGACGTCGCGCAGCCACTGGCCTAAATCTCATGGGTGCTTTGAGTCAGCATGTTGTTTGGACTAGGCACATGATCTGTGCACCGCAAGATGGGGGAGGACAAACCGTCGGCACAAGCACAATCGAAAACCCGTCAGCCTGGCAGAGAAAAGTTGGTTTGCGCAAATATGAGACGTCCTTGCATCTCCTTCATCAGCATGGAGTGTTGCTTCGTGAGGCGCTGAAGCTCATTAGGGTCATGCGCCATGGCATACGACTCGTCTTGGGTTGCTGATGCCATGTCATACCGCTGATGGATCGCTGGATTCCTTTCGTGATATCAACATGTAAAGGGATGGGTGTATAATACAGAAAAGAAATGGCGCTCTACTAGGCCGTGGCCATGGGAAGGATGGGGCAGGCTAACATCCGGCCCTCGTAAGTGACGGTGAACCTCCTCGACGATCTCTTGGTGTATGATCCGATGTGACGATGTAACGACTGCCATACTACTTGACTTGGGGGTCGGTCCGGAAAATCTTTCCGGTGGCAGCCACGCCAGAATCGCAAGTAGCGGACAGAAGCAGCTTCGACAAGAAATCGCTACATATCTCATACCTAAAGATCAGCGTTTCGGCGGGCATCTCTAAGACTGTTGCAGGCTAATCACCTATAGCTACGAACACCGTGCATCTCTAAGACCGTTGCAGGCTAATCACCTATAGCTACGAACACCGTGCATTACCAGACTTACAGTAGCTTGGATTTGGTGTCGGTGGCCGCAGCTCGGGTGCCGGGCGAAGCATTCGTTGCTATGACTTCCTTGGTGACCAATCCACCTCCGCAGCAATGGTCGTGCATGTATGTACCCTACAGGATATGATACAGCCAAGTGGAGAAACTTCCTGGAAACATCAGCTGCCCCCAATCTCGTTACAAGGGTGTTTTGTGTGGACCTGTAGCGCTGCTCATGTTGTGAAAGCCTGCTGGAGGGCTCTTGGCGTGCCTCGCAGGGACTATAAGAAATGAGTAAACAATAAAAGGCATACTCTAAGAGCATCGATTATTATGATAAACACCTTAATCGACATCGCCTTCCATTGTAATTTTCCAGTTCTTCATCAGTAAGCCACATGATGATGCATGATTCACGACTCATCCTCTTACTTTCACAATCATGGCCTTGAGAAACATGCATGCTCGACCGTTTTAACGCGACTCGGAAGGCGATTATCATTTCATGCCAGCCTTCCCTCAAATATTGTGATCTGCGGTGGACGGAAAGACCAAAGGTGACAGAGTCGAAGAATTTCTAGCAGAGTGTCAACTCGCGCCAAAGTTGGAACACGAAACCAGCTTCAGAAATACTGGTGATCAAGGCAATGTTGATTAAGGAGCAGCTGAAGGTAGATCTAATAGAGGGAAAGGATCAGCTCGAGAATGGTGACGACCTCATGGCCAGACTGACTTGTGAAACCAATTTTAAACGCATGTATCGGTTCTTATGATGTCTACTTTATTTCAATTTTCAACACGTTGGGTTCTGTAGCAAATACATTTAAAAGAAGGAAAGTAATATGAATTCTTCCACGCAGGAGTTCATAGCTGCTGGCTAATCAATATGTACTGCAAATGATAATTTGTGTTTGTACAAGCAAGCTAGCCTTTAAACCCTTTATCTCACCCCTTTGAATATAATCCCGCTCCTCAAACTTATACTGCTCACGTTTCCAGTGAAATACTCTTCCTTTTCCATCGACTGAGCCATCACCTGTCTAGTATCACAAAGCACCGGATCTCGACGCTTTCCCTTGGCACTGCATCCACCGGTGTATAGGGATGCTTGAAGGCAGCATGGGCACAAACTATATTTGTCATGAGTCTGGCTTCGGTTTGTAGAAATCTTTGTTGGGCAGGACTGAACACTGACATCTGGCACCATTTCCCGGGAGACTGTCCCAAATCTTGATCAAAGTCACCTCGTCTGTACGGTGGCCATGTAGATACCACCAAGAATATAGCTCATTAGCCTCGAACGCCATGGTTTGCCGATGGTTCTCGTATTTTCCCGTCCACAGATCCACATCATGCGTCTCCTTGGGCAGTACACTTTGGTAATCGATCGTTCCAAGAGGCCAGTCTTTCACAGGTCCTCGCAATGGACGCCAGGCATTGACGAGTACGACACGTTTGGAGGAAAGAAGGGCTTCCACGTTTTCGCCCGGGCTGAGGTTCTGCTGCAGGCGCTTCTTTGCAGCTCCGGCCGACTGGTCACAATGCACCATGAGAGCAGGTTGCTCCTGACCAGCCGCATTGTACGTGCTATCACGGCCCGGGTCACGCCGGCGGATAGTGTGGTCAAAAATGATGACACGTTCGGCACCCAGCTCAGGTCTGACCAAATTCTCGATTTGCGGATAGTATGACTTTTGAATTTCCGTCTTGTTATTGGCCTGGAGGGCCGCCAAGATTGTCGAGCACAGCGTGTGCGGATCGGAGCGGTAAGCAAAGCCATGTTCATCTAGACTAAACTTTGCCATGGTAGGGCGCGCGTCACGTACTCGGATTGCCTTGGTGACCCACTTAATATTTGTCCGCTCATATCCAACTGCAGCGGACGAGCGGATGAAGGGTTTGCCTTTGGCGGGATCCCACGGCTCGAGGAAAACTGCCTCTGATTCAATTGACTCTCCAGTGGGAGGAGGATGAAAGGAAGCAGCAGCATCCAAATGTCCCCTGACATCTGTAGTTGAGGCGGTCGGAGTCAATTCGATAGCCCAAGGCCAGGAGTTTCGCAGGGGGTAGATATGCCGCAGCTCCCACCCTGTCTGCTGTGCAAGCGTCCTCCATTGAGCTTCATCCCTCTCCTGGCCGCTATGCGCTGTTGACATCATGTTGATATCGGCATAGCCCGTCAGGTGCCCAATCCGACTGTCAGCTAGGATGGACTCAAATATAATAAGCCGGCTATTCGGGGATACCTTGATGGCCTTGCGGATGTTGCGAAGCACAGTTATAGCTTTGTTGTCGTTCCAGTCGTGCAAGCACCATTTCATGGTGTATATCTCAAATTGCGGGACTTCCCTCATGAAATCTCCAGAAACAAGATCCGACTTGTCAACTTGTGTGCCAACATCAGAGTACATTCCTTCTGGATCATAAAAGTTGGTCCTGGCTCGCTCAATCACGTGGGGCAGGACAAGAATTCCGCCACGTATGTTAGGATGTGCGCGAAGAATCAGGGCAACGAGACCGCCAGTGCCGCCGCCCACATCCAAAAAGGTTGATCCTTCCAGGGCTGACCAGTCGTAGTCCGCTAGGATCCCTGGTGCTTGGGCGGCGGTACCCCCCGTCAATGTCTTGTGCAATTGAGGAACCCAGCCTCGTTCTTGGAAGTAGGTGAACATGTCCTTGTCGGTGTCGAAGGTATGTTGTGCAGCGTTGCGCTCCGAATCAGCCTTGCAAGAAGCTGGAATGCCGCGCGCGATGTCGTAAAATTGGTTCCCGTACAAGTCGATCCAGTTATGCCATTGAGCCCAATGGCCCTTAAGCAGCAAAGTTGACGTTCGATTGTTAGAGAATAGCCCGGTATTCTTGTCCCACGTAAATACGCCACTATAGGAGCGTTTCTTGTCAGAAAATGGGAAAACTGTATGGTGAGAGCATCGAACGCTGAGATGCTTACTGGTTCACTAGGAAACGCATCACTTGACGCAGCCGGTCTGGGCGCGCAGTGCTTTTTGTGGCGATATCATCAATGGACCTGGGTTGATCCTTCAGAATCCCAGGGATGTCAAGATCAACAGCGGCACAGAGACACTTGGTTTTCGTGTATCCGAAGAAAAAGTCGGCTAAAACAAGTGTGCTGGGCTGAAGCAACTGTAAGGTCTCGTGCAGCAAGTCGACAATCTGTGCACACTGATCATACACATCTTGTTTAGGGAGTATATCGTGGTCGTGAAGGGCCTCATAGATGCCCTTGCCCTCTTGTCCATTTCTCAAGACATCCACAGACCGCTGGAGAGAAGCTTGCAAATCAGTCAACACGTTATTCATGATTACACAATAAAGAGGGGTAATGGTAGGAATCGAAGAGTCGTGACTGGTGCGACATTCAAATTCGTATGAATCAAATGAATGATGATGTGTTCATTGATAGTCCCTCAGGGTGTTGATTACCATTAGAATCGAATTTTCTACGATGTCTCGCCATCGGATTTACGAAGCCCAACTCTGATCTACCTCAACTGGTAAACTATTCAGATTTTGGGCGGCGCCATCATAATGCTTCGAAATCCTCGAGCTTAACGCTAACCTATTTTTCGGTTTTGTAGCATCATTGTTTCGGGCCGGAGGAACGGGCCCCGTGAATGTACTTAGAATGGGGCCCGAAGGTGGACCTTCCACGATCGGTGCCCGGCGCATCGATACGGGCCGCTCAGAGCCCTCCTCGTCCTCCATCCAATTGACCTTGTGGGTCTTCTTGTTTGCGCGTCAGAATCCCTACCAGAAGTCTTGAACGGCTTGAACCAGCTCGCTCACTAGATTCGAAAGAATTCCCGTTGACTAAAGGGGCACCCAGGGGTGGGGGGTGGGAAGGGGGGTTGAAAGTGGGTGTGCAATCCCGAACGAGGCAGATTTGTAAAATACTTTCATGAAACATTGATGTGTGTCTACTACCCTTGCGCTCTGAGATGAATGTTGATCACTCAATACATCACACGGAGATCTAATCTTTTGCCTCAGCTACAAGACATTGGCCGATCATGGCAGTCAGCGATGACAGTATCAATGATGTTCTCGTCGTTGGCGGCGGCCACGCTGGGCTTTCAGCGGCTTTGACGCTATATCGAGCCTTGCTGAAGACGGTCATCTTCGATACTCGGCAGCCAAGAAACCGTTGGAACACGCCTATCCGCTTGACTCCGAACTAGGATAGCAAGCTCTTGAGTCAGAACCTCCAAGCGTCACGCAAAGAGCTCGCAGAAACTAGCCTAGTGTCCTTCGTTGATGAAGAGGTCATGTCGGTACAGAAACTTGAAACCGGTCTGTTTCGAGCTGTCGACGCAACGGGACAAGCCTGGCTGGGCAGAAAGTTGCTCTTAGCAATGGGCTCCTCAAACACCTTCCCGCAGCTAGAAGGATACGAGGATAATTTTGCCAAGCACATGTATGCATTCTGAGTGTCGGATCAAAGACATGACAAGGGCTAATTTGATATTCAAGATATCCATGCATGTTTCAATTCGGCTTTGAGAGGCGTGGAGTGCCTTCTGCCGGCCTCCTTGCTATTGGCGGTCTAGCATCATCATGGATCGCTGCGGCACTCGCAGATGACGGCCATAGGTTCACAGACGAGTTCACCATCTATACAGATGGCAATTCAGCCCTCACCGCCGATCTAGAAAAGACAGTTGTAGCCCATGGCATCCATGTTGATAGCCGCAAAATCGTGCGTCTGCATTCGGAACAAGGAATCGTTGGCATCGAGATCGACTTTGCGGACGGCACTAGAAAATTTGAAGGCTTCTTGGTCCATCGAGTATCAACACAGAGCTCCTCGCGTCTTGTGGAGGAGCTTGGATTGAAGATGACGCAAATGGGCGACATCGAGACGTCAATGCCTTTCTGTCAGACTAGTACCGCAGGAGTTTTCGCAGCGGGCGACTGCGCCTCCATGATGAAGATCATTCCACAGGCTGTCTTGATGGGGTCATACGCTGGATGTGGTATAGCCAGAGAATTCCCACGAAGAGTGACAGGGAATGCATGTACATTGAAAGAGTAGACTATCGCTCTTAGCAAACAAGACATCCGATCAATCCTTGCGTCGCCTCAGTGCGGACTCGACAACCTGGTTTGTATGCATTTGATAACCACGCTATCGACCAAAAAGAGCTTTATTTATCGTTTCATGTCATACCCTGGATCATGTGCACACGTTTCTGAAAAAGAAAAAAATCCATCCAGTCGATGAACAGCCTCCAATAACTTATCTGGAGGTAAGGCGAATCCAACACGTGCCCAGCCTTTGGATGTATCCGGTGTGTGGTATCCCCGCCCAGGACTGACAAGTACACCAGCACGCTTTAGATTCTGTACAGAAGCATCTTCGTCCTCCCATGTCTGTGCCTGGGGAGCGATCTGTACAAAAACGTAAAGGCCAGCATTGGCTGGAATGTAATTGATGCCACGCTTCCGTAGCATGGCCGTGAGCAGTCCATAAGCACGCCCGAGACGATCAGAGTCCTCCTGGATCATGGTTTTGATTTGGGAAGATCTGAAGATGTGGGTGACAGCCACGGCTGTAAGAGACGACACGGTGGTAGTCGCGAACAATGCCGCACCTGTCCTGACAGTGTCATTGTTCTGAGTTACAAGGCATCCCTGAAGCCTTCTTAGCACGTTTATTTCTCGAAAATTGGGACATTCACATACCATACGGAGACCATTGAGGCCAAGATCTTTGCTGATACTCCAGACAACATGGACTCTAGAAGGGTCGCAGGACAAGGTTGCGAGGTTGAGTGCCAGGGTGGACACAAATTTTCTTTCCTCAGAAATATCAGAGGTTCGGTACGATGTCAAGGCGTAGATTTCGTCTGATATGAAATGGATGTTGTGCAATTGGCAGAATTGGAGACACTTTTCTAGTACCTCCTGTGGGTAGCGACGGCCCAGGGGATTGTTTGGGTTGACGAGGAGCAGTGCTCTCACTTTGCACCTGGCATTGACGATGGCCTCTTCCAATGAGTCGAGTAAGGCCAAAGTCTGACACCCCTCAAGCGTCTTAGTGATAACGGGGATAATCCTGGTGGTAGTTCGTGCCCGCAGAATAAAATCGAAGGCGTTCCAACAAGGAGCCGGGATCAAGATGCCTTCGTCCGCGTCGCAGATATTGTAAATTAAAGCATCTAAACAGCCTGCCGCGCCCGGAGCAACGACGCATTGATCTTCTGTCACAGGGCTGTGTGGCATGAAATGCTCGTTGAAAAAGTCCGCCACAGATGATAGAAGTTCAGGGTCACCAGCAAGTCCGCCTGGATAACAAAGATGGTGCGGATCAAGGTGCCTTGCAACCCCTTGCCGACAAAGCTCGAGCATCTCGTCGCGAAGCAACCAATTCTCCGCTGTCGAAAGATCAATGGGTGCAGAGCTGATCTGACCCCCCATGGAACCGAGGGTTTCATGCCTCGTGTGTTGTTGTTCCCGGTCCGCGACAGCAGACCGAATTTTAGGCATGATATCCTTGATATTAGACCATCCTCGGGGTGACATGTAACCATCCTGAGCTTCGTTTGTCGTCATTGTCGATTATAGCTGTCTTGTATGTAATATGAAAATATTTCGTGCCTATGATCTTGTCACCTGGCTTCTCGTTGACTGGGCTGGCCATGAATGCTTGGCTAGTCTTTAAAGATTGTCAAGGATCTAACCACCTTCCGGGCCCCGTTCGATCAATGCAATCCCGTTTCGAGCCGAGACCCCCTGTCTTGAGATGCTCTACCTTAATTATATAAAGGCTTAATACTTATTACTAAATAGTGAATTCCATCCAGGACATATTGGCCGCAGATTACTGGCGCATCAAAAAGACGCAAACCAAATGTCGAGCTCCGTACATTCGACCCCTAACCATGACCTCCGCGAGCCGCAAGGCTCTCCGTGGGCTCATTATACACTGATGGCTTTACACGTTCTTCTCCTAATTGGCCCCCCCTTACCCCATCGCCGAACAGTGGCCCTGGCCGGCACTTTAGTTCTCATGGCATGCTGCTGGTGGCACCCCAATTTTACAAAAGACTTCGGAATTGCACAACCATTTTCAATTGCCTGGTCAATCTACCTGGCGACACTGGAAAAGATTGTCCTCTTGCCCAGCGGTGCTACGACTGAGACGGCATTCTGGCGTATTGATGCACCAACTTGCGAGGCTACCGCGTACACATCCTTCGGCCTTAAGAAACTCCGCTGGGCACTGGTCCTGATCTTCAATATGCGTGGAGTTCGTTGGAATTATCAGGTCAAGAATGTCCCGGTCATGCCAAGAGATTTGACCAAATCTCGCAAGCGCTTCCTCACGCATCACGTTCTGGCAGCTATGTACTATATTGTGATGGTTGATCTCGCTAGCCAGGCAGCTATGCAGATCTTCTATACAAATGAGGCTACTTTGCAGCCGGGCGAAATGAATTCAAGATATCTGCGGATCTGGGACGATCGCAGCATGGTCTGGAGTTTTATTCGGACCCTCACGTTTGGTGTGCAGCCCTACTATATGATACAGCTGCAGTACTCGGTCATGTCAACAATCGCCGTAGCTACGTCCTTGAGTCAGCCTGATGACTGGCCACCCTCTTTCGGTAAACTAAGTGAGACGACATCGATCAGACACTTTTGGGGCACATATTGGCACCAAACTCTACGGCGAATGTTTACTGTCTGGACAGCAGCCTTTCGAGATGCATGCGGCATTCCAAAGGGTACCTGGCTCTCAAAATACTCGCAGCTATGGCTTGCATTCTTCATTTCCGGTGTTGGCCACGGAGCTTCTGCCCTGATCTTGCCCAGTCCGGTCAATATAACATTCCAAGAGAGAACACTTGGACTGGTTCTCTTCTTCCTGTGCCAAGCAGGTGTCATCACAGTCGAAGATGGAATCAAACATGTATGGAGGGTAAGTATGAAGGGCCAGGGAGCGCAAGAGAGCTTTTTCATACGATACATGGGGCACGTCTGGGTAATCGGGACTCTGTGGTTTACATTGCCGTTGGCGGGTGATGTGTTCCTCCGTCTTCGTCTGTCCGAACAACCTCTGTGTCCATTCAGTTTTTGGGCTGGGTATTTGAGGACATGGATTCCATACACTCGGGCTTACTTAGTACAGTAAATTAGGGCAATTCGGAGGCCGTTCAGGTGTTTGTGCTAAATCATAAATATACCTTGGGATCCCATCATTGTAATTGGCATATACTGATGCAAACGGGGGCCTAAGTCCTTGGTACTAAGCCATTACACGTACAAATTAAATGCTGGACTAGCCCATGCAGCGGAAACAGAATACATCACTTCTCGGCCCCCGCGGGCTAGCAAAACCGCACTCCACTGCTTGTGTCGCATGACGCAGATGTGAATTTTATCATAAGCTATAGTGTCGCGCCCCCCCCCCCCGCCCCCTGTTGCCAGCGCGGAAGATTGTGTCTCACAGCGAATAGCGTCCTCCCGGTCCTTCTCCCAAAATGTTGCATACTTTGCCCTCGGAGACTGTCTCCACATCGACATATTTATTTATCCTAGTTCTTTTTGTCTTGTTGTATAACTCGACTAGCCTAGCGTCCAGTTTTGTGAATGTTAGTAAGATCCCGTTTCGTTTGTCCTAAAACTATACAGCGAGCGTGTCCCATCCGGGCTCTGCGGCAGAGGACTGTTGGCTGACTTAACTATCGCGCAGCATATTCTCATCTCTGCGCACCCAATCCGATCCGTAGATAGAAAACATGTCTTGCCAACATGTCCATGGCGTTTTCCCAACGGGGAAGGGGAAGTGGCCAAGTTCCTCAACGGGCTCAAAGCGAGCAAAACATGGCACACGAACCACGGTCACATCTACCGTATTTGGTCAGGAAGACACGATGAAGTGTATGTACACTACATTTCTGTGTAGCAAATACTTCATCTCACTCAATCATTCTTGCCGCTGCTATTGTCATTCCTCGCCAAACAAGAGAGAGAGCAAATTCTCTCTGCCTTTTTTTTCTTCTTCCTCACTACCTGGCATCGCGCAGTACCTCGATGTAATTATGGTGCAGCTGATGTATTATCCAACACAGAGTCATCACCCGCCCTCAAGATGTACGGGCTGTGTTTTCCGACTCCGATAAGCACGAAAAGGCACACTTCAACAACTCAGGGTGGTTGTTTGGCCAGCTCCTGGGGTCCTGTGTTGGGGAGGTAAATGGATTGCATCGGGAGCAGCTCCTCGTCCACCTTAGGCCAGCATTCACATTTAAGAAAGCAAGTACATACGTTATGCTAGTGGAGAAGCATATTCGTGCCGTCTTGGACAATTTAGCCAGGGATATTTGTCAGACTGGCCTGCTAAATGCATCCAAAGACCTACAAGAAGCAGCTTTCGGTGCCATTGCCGAAATCCTCTTCGGCCCGCTAAAGCCTCACCAGGCCTCTACCTTACGTGGCCTGATTCCGATCCGCGAGAGGTTACTAATGAAGGCTTTCACAAACCCTTTCACGAGATTTTCATGGAGTCGGCACATCCCAACTCGAACAAATCGAGAATTGCATTGGTTTCAACGAGAATTCGAAAAATCTGTGGTTTCATTAGCAGCGGGAGGTAGCTCCACTTCCACACCTGCTTGAAGAATGATGGATGCCGTTCATCGTGGTGAGCTTGAGAAGACCGCGGCTTTACAAACTCTGGACGAGATGCTTTTCGCAAACCTCGATGTGACGGCTGGAGCTATCGGGTGGGCCGTTGTGCTCGTCGCCGAGACTAGGAGCACCCAGTTCAAGATAAAGGAGGAGGTTTTCCAGGTACGGCAAGAAAACAAATGTTGGAAAGACTTTATCTGTGACGGGGACTCGTACTTGGCAGCTGCAGTGCGGGAGTCTGGAAGACTTCGACCTTTGGCCTCCTTCTCCGTGACGCAGGCACCTCAGACAGATCGTGTCGTGGGTGGATACAGCATCCCGACGGGGACCAATTTCATCGTGGACACTTATGCATTAAACGTGCTAGATCTTATCTGGGGTGAGGACACAGAAATCTATCGGCCGGAACGGTGGCTTACGCGCTGGATGGGCGGGCGGGACCGAGACTTGCGGTACCAGTACTGGAGGTATGGGTTTGGCCCCAGACAATGTCTCGGAAAATACGTGGCAGATATCCTACTTCGACTTGTCCTTGTTGAGCTTCTAGACAGGTACGACCTTGGACTTGAGCCGGATCACTGCGATACCAAGGCAAGAGATGGCAGCAGCTGGATAGCCATGCCCGCTGCACGCGTAAGATGCATCGCTCTTCAGTCTAGGGAGTTGTAACATTGAATTACTTTAAATTGGGTAGTCCTGTCCTGTAAAGTAAAATTAAAAACGGATTTTCCCCCCTCTCTTGGCATTTTATTATTTCTGAGGAAAAGTAGGGAGGTGCCGCCGCCTGTGTGTCTACTACGAATACAATCGTGACGCTGCGTTAATGAATCGGAAAAATGATGAATATCGCGGTCCCAGAACTATAAAAATTGACTTGGAGTTCATCGCTATGAAAGTAACAGCTTAACACTTGAAGCCGGCTATGATGGGTGCCTTGTCATTGGAATTATGCACGACAAGCTCAGTCCTCACTTGTGCCCATATTTCGGTGCCGCCTTGAGAATCTTTTCCACTACAGAACGTGCAAGCATTCGCGTGCTCCAAGCTTCAATGTGCGGCCAATCTTTAACATTAACCCCAAGGAACTTGAACATCCAAGGCATCGCGAATGGGAAATACGAAAGGTCTGCTAAAGTTGGACGATCTCCAAGGGCAACGTAACTCTGCTCCGGCTGCGAGAGCCGCTTTTCCATGATATCCCATTGCTTGATGACGTTGAAATGTAATCTGGATACTCTTTCAGCCTTAGGTCGGCAGGAAAAAGGTTTATGGACTTACTTCTCGATTGTGCGAGGCAGTACCACTGGAGCTTGACGAGTGGGGTATCCTTTCAGAAAGTACAACCAATATTTTGCTGTCGGCCTGTCGCCGGGCTTAGTGCTCTTGTCGCTTCGAATTATGTTTGAGACTGAAAATTATAAACTGACCCCAAGCCTGCTGTCTGGTTTGCTGTCCAGGAAAGGACATTTGCCTTTTCGAATGCAGTCCGTCCTATCCAGTCTCCATTCTTATCGAATCTTTCCGCAATATATTGAAGGCAAGCGGTCCCTTCGAACACAACTACTTGCTGACCTGTTTCTGGATCCTCATCGCGGAGGGCAGGAACGTAGCGCTCTGGGTGGATAGAGTAGAACCATTCATCACGGGTGTCAATGATAGACAAGACGTAGGGAAGTCCAAGCTCTTCGGCCAAGATCAGCGGTTTGATGTAGTTAATGTAATTCGTTTGGTCCGCTTATAGGGTTGGAGGAAGACAGTCAGCTCAATCCTCTTAACTACTGAGGCTGTAAAATGGTATTTTTCGTACCTTTAAGGATATACAAAATCACCTGACCGTCGTACACGGGGTCTCCTACTATTAACTCCCCCCTTTCCCCTGTTGTACTTGCATGCTCACGAACCGCTACCATGGTGAGATTGACGGTATCAAAACGCTCGAAAGTCTCGCAAATCAGTGGCAAAATGGAGAGGGATGGGGGGAGGGGCCATTTACAGATGGGTGAATTATCAGAGCACCCAATCAAACTAACAGTGCAGCTCGAACGGCGTGTTTACGGGGGCCGGGGGGCCGGGAACCGAACCCGGTGAAGTCGCCAAGACGGCCAGTATTGACCTCACTATGAATTCCAACAGGAGATAACATACACAGTGGATATTGACAAGGTGGACTTGAGCAAATGAGGTTCTGTGAAATTAATACTTAAAAATCCGAAACAATCTCGGTGTGTCACACTCTCCTGCGCTGGACGGCTGAGCCACGCTCCTCTCGCGACGCCTTACGAATGGATAGAGCAACAGCTATCGAAGAGACGACACGTCTCCTCCAATGCGGGCAGTCATACGATACTCAAAGATCACCTGAAACATCTGCAAAACTTACTCTCCCACTTTCATTGTCCCTTTCTTTAGCAATGGCCGCCACCGCCGCCACGACCGTTTTCGCGTACGCGGTCATCATCTGCGCAGATCCGGCGCACTGCAACACACAGGCCGAACAGCAAGCATATTTTAAAGCCGTCGCAATCGCTGCGGGAATCTCCAATTTCTGTGGAGTGCTGGCCTTAGGTCCGTTGCAGACCGCGGTCCGATGGAATCTCAAGGCTGGACTATACTCGTGGATACTAGCACGCGCTGCGAGCGTCTGCGTGCTTTGTCTCGCTGGTAGGGCTCGTCCGCCGACACCTCTCACGTTGAGGCTAACATAGAATCTAGTTATCTACAAGAGCATTCCTATTGCATTCACAGGCCGCTTGCTCGAGGGTTTTGCCACGGACAACTTACTGCATTACAATCTGAATGCAATCTTCGTATCATCCTTGCAAGACACCAAGCGGATCTCACACCTCATAGGAACGTCTTTGGCCTTATTTCTGACTGGAATGGCAATGAGTCCCATACTTGCGGGCTTGCTGCCGAGCTTTTGGTGGAGCTTCATATTGGCCTTGGGCCTCTTTGTTGTGTCTGCGATCTATCTCGGAGTCGTCGTCCCTAGCCTTCGCCCGATCTCGCATCATAGCGCAGCAACGACCCAAAGGCCAATGCAGAGTTCTCCGTCCTCGTTTTACAGGCCGCTTGTAGATCTGTTCCGAGATCGTCAGGTGATTCTACCAGATATAGCGTTGCTTCTATATAACACCACGCAAGCGTATTTATTTCCCGCCCTAATGGCCTACACGACGGTTGAATATTCTTTCACGGGTAGAGAGAACGGTTGGATAATCTCGATCGCTGCCAGTATCCCAGCTATCGCCCTTTTCGTCTTCTTTCACGTGCCTTCACGACGAATAGAGAAGGTAGTTGGCACTAGTGGGGGTAATACTAGACAGGAGACATCATTTGCATTGCAGGATCTCATCTGTGCAGTGCTAACCATGTTATCACAAGCAGTAGCTCTGCCGCTGATACCACTTACGACTAACGGTTGGCAAATACTCCCTCTTGTTGCTATATTGGCCATTGGAATAGCGGCACCGAGTTTCATCAAAAGCTACGGGGTGGCGCTTGCTGAAGATAAAGTAGCCGCTGTGGCAAGCCAAACGATTATGGAGATATTTGGTGGACTGCTGTCAACATTTATTTTAGGATCATTGCAAAGCTGGCTTGGTACTAAAGCTGTATCCTTCACAGCGGCTGGTCATGTTGTTGCTGCGTTGTTCTTGTTAATCAGCAGTGGATTATTCTACTTCCGTCACAGAGTTGGACAATCTGAGTGAACGTCTCTTGGGTCAACATAATCTTGAGTCTTACATAACAATACGCAAAGTCGCCCTATTGCTAAGGATTACAAAGGCTCGGGAATAATACAAGAGTCCAAGGAAACTTTGTTGTATCAAATGGCGTAAAAAAAAAAGGAAGAAGGAAATAAGCCTGGACCCAACCTAGAAATGCAACATATCAAACTCCAATTAACTCCCCTTTCTGATTTTACTCAAGAAATATAACTGACTTCTGCTATCCTGGCAATCCTGCAATACAAAACTGTTTAAACCATCTTTCCAGAGGACGATAAATCTCGCTTTCTAAGTAATACCACCTGGGATTGATTGGGTGCAAATTGCCCATTGAGGGAAAGACTTGGCGGCCTTGTACATGCGTCCCACTTCAAGTCGTATTCCAAAAGCAATTTGCTGAACACCAGTTTTGCTTTGCGCACAGCATAAAAGCGTCCTGTACATGAATGTTTGCCGAAACCAAAACTGCCCATAGGTTAGCCGCTGAGCATTGTAATCATGGAAATACTACCGAAAGGAAACGATCTACACTCACGCCAGGTTTGTTTCCGAGACGGTTGATGCGCACCACTTGAGCTCGCCTTCCTCACTGTTCCTGTGACTTGAAGCTGCACTCAACCGAGCGAATCGAAATCCGTCAAATTCCAATGGATCTGGGAAATTATCAGGGTCTGTCTGAATAGCGTGAGCCGGCACCGCGATTCGGCTTCCCTGTGGCAACTTTAATCCGTCGTGAAATCGAAAACCAAGAGGGTCCATGACAGTCCTTGCACAAGTCACCGCCCCTGTTGGATACAGCCGATTTATTTCCCGTATGAACGAATCCATGAGAGGCATGCTGCTCAGCGCCTTGTCCGTACGTCCATATGCCTCGAAGACCTTCTGGCTCTCGGAACGGAGTGGTTCGATATATTGTGGTTGCAAGAGCACCTGGAAGACCATCTGAGTGACAAGACCGCCGGGTGCTCCGCTCCCAGCCCAAAGGTTGTGAAGAATAGACATCGAGATTCTATGGGGATCATGGTCTTTACTATTTTCTTTGGAGAGTTGTAGGCTCCATTCGATAACGTCTAAACGCTCGTTCGTATTCTTCTGGCGTGTTTTGCATTGATTTTGAAAGGCTTCGAATCGGATTTGAACCACTGGAAAGACGATTTCCATAGATTTGCGCAGATTCCTGTTATGAACCCCAGACAACAGCGAAGATAAAATCTTACGAAGTTTCTCAAATGGCAGCATGCTCATCACAAGACCGTTGATGAAAAGTGAATCCGCAAATGTCTGTGAAGTCCTAAGAAATTCCTCGTTCCGACAGAGCTCCGAGCCTACAAGAACTCTGCTTGTGGTTCGATGCATGATTCTACCAAAAGTTTTAGCAGCTGTGAATGGTGCCCATTCTTGTAAAGCACCAATCTCCTGAGAAAATGCGTAGTCGCACTCTTGGCTCAGTAATGGAATCAATTGAGCTATACGTAAGTGTTAGTATTCCGTTATATTTGCAATACTTTCACCAGGAAGAAGAAGAAAAACGTCATACTAACGCAATCGTGCGTTGATTCCTCTTTTCACCACATCAACCATTAAATGGGATGAGTACAGGTCACCTGCTGAAGCATGCAGGCTGAAAGCCTATGAATGACCATCAATATTACCACCATCTCGCCTCATAATTGAATGGTGGTGCGATGCATACATTGATGAGGTTTTCAAAGAAGCTTAGTGCGTTCGCATTTGCACGCTTCAAGTCCACCAGGTACCTTGGTGGCAAGAAGATACAATCCATCCCCCACCATTTCATCACAAATGGTCTGTTGGTTTGTTTTATGATCTTTCTTCATGTAAGCTCCCGCTAAAGCTGTGGAAAACAGGCTCGGACTTTACCTTCGTGTACCCTTGTTGGACATGTTTTTCGATTGTGAAAACCATGGAATGTTTTCCTGGAAGCAAGGAGGACAGCCATTGCTTTCCTACTCGTTGGAATTGTGTTCGAGATGGAATTGTGCTGAGAAGAATACATGAAAGTGCTACAGCTAATACAGCACCAATCCACATTACCCAATGGCGCTCTTCGAGGTTTGATGGAATCATGCCTATTCCGATACTGGGAAAGAGTTATTGCCCGTGTTCTAAAGAGGATCGGACTATAATTAAAAAATTAGCATAATCAACGTGAAATCGATGCTGCTAGGTATGTTGGCTTACTTAGGATCATGGTAAAAGAATGTTATATGGGGCTCTCGGTGACTGAGAACCCCTGATTTTAACTTGCCGCTGAATCATAGCCTCGTCTGATGTTTCTGCAGGGCATAGAACGGTACTACGTCCTCATTGCTTGGGAACCTGGACAGAGAAGGCTAGGCTGGCGGTGGGAAGGATTCAGTGAGAATTTCCATAAGTACTGTTAACTTCATTGCTTCAGCAGGCTCATCGTCAATAACACTGTCAAACAAGATTGTGACATGGTCGTCAATTTCAACATGTACAAACTCAAGGTTCCTGTATTCCCGCGTTCATTCCATGCACTCGCTATCACAATCCTTGTATTCTTCATTATCCTCTACGTAATTCTCAGAATACTCACGAAACGTGAACTGAATATTTCAGGAATTCCCCTCCTGCCAAAGCCTAAGTCAAATGACTTCCGTCCTGTCCTCAATGAAGCCAACAAGAAGGTGCGAATTGACACATTTAGGATTGGACTCTGAAGACGTTTATTATTGACTTTTGAACAGTATCCCGACCGGCCGTACATAGTGCCTTTCCAAGATCCCACCGTTATCATTCCTGCCTACTGCATAGAGGAGCTCAAGAACCTCCCGGATTCCCAACTTTCCACGAACGGGAGTATGCATGACAGATTCGCCATCCGCTGGACCAACAGTGGCTGGGTGGGTACAGAGCTGGCCCATAGCATCAAGTACGACCTCGCCAACGAAGTCGATGGTTTCTTTGGTACAATCCAAGAAGAGATCCAGCATGCAGTGGCTCAAGTACTACCTCGGTCGACGTCGTGGACTCCTATCGAAACGCAAGAGGCCCTTGTCCATATCGTCGGTCCAGTTGTGGGCAGAATGATGGTCGGTGCGCCCCTGAATCGAGACGAAGTATGGTTGTCGGCTTCCATTGATCATGCTATTGCCGTCGTAATGTACGCGAGCTGGTTGCGCCAATTTCCTCCCATCCTAAGACCTCTGGTTGCACCATTACTTCCATGGAAAAAGGCCGTGGACAAGTCAAAACGTGCGATCGCAGCGACTATTCAACCCATACTTAGCCAGGCCTTTGATGCAGGGGAGGAACTTCTCAAGACCTTGCCAGCAGAGCAGGGACGACTCGTCAAGTGGCTTCTCAAGAGATACAGGCCGCGCGAGAAACCTGAATTTCTGCCGTCAATAATTTTCAGAGACCACTACTCTCTTTGTTTTGCAGCTATACATGGACCAACATTTCTACTTGTACAGGCTATCATTGATCTTGCCTCGCATCCTCGGTATTTGGAACCACTGAGACTAGAAGTTGACCGAGAACTTTCCAAGACACCTTTTGAGAAATGGACCAGATCGACTGTTGCTAGTCTGACGATGATGGATGCTTTCTGCAAAGAAAGTGCTCGTATGAACCCACAAGGTATCAGTAAGTCAAACATGACCAACATCCTCGCCCAGAATTCCAGTTTATTAATGTTCTTAAAATACAGTCGCCTGGTTACGCAAGACGCATAAACCCATCAAGCTCTCAACCGGGCACGTCATTCCCGGAGATACGCTGATCGCAACTACAAATCCTCTGTACAATCCAGCCGCTACTCCGTGGATTGAAGACGCTCAGCAATTCTCGCCTGAGCGTTGGATGAAGGATCGCACAGACCACAGTGTAGACGACAATTTCAGGTTCGGGTCAGCGTCCATCGACTCACTTATTTTCGGCTATGGCAAACATGCATGCCCCGGTCGTTCATTTGGAATCATAGTGGTCAAAAGCATCCTCGCACGTATTGTCAGTGAATGGGACATTAGCTTGTCGGATAGAGCAGTCGGCCGACCCGAAAACATTTGCGTGGATTTCATGGTGATGCCGCCGACACCGCCGATGGGATCTCTCCGAGTTGACGTTCGACTACGAGAATAGACTGAGAACAAGGTATAAGGTCAGCTCATACTTCATAGTTGCCTTCTGGAGAAGCAGTGTTTACTCTGCTCTGTGGGTACAAGTTCCTTTATGTAATCCGGCATAATTCCAGGGTGGCCGTAGTATATAAAGGAAAAACTGAAATTGAAGTTTTGATACGTCGACCATTGTGTACCGCCGTATTACACTGAGCAGGAATAAGCCCAAGGCGTCCCCTCTCATAAATTAGATAGGTGCAGTACCTAGGCACCCATCCTGGGTGATCTCAGCTCGTGTAAAACTCTGGTTGGATACTTGTCTGTGTTGGTTGCACAGAAGGAATACATCAATTTGATCTATACCATCATGACCAATACGACGTCCGGTGGCTTCGGGGTCCAACTCACCTTGTGATCTTGTGTCGTATGCTACAATTTCCGACCATGGGGGCTAATTCTGTTCCTATAATTGAACCGACTGGAGACACACGCACCCACCCCAGTTATCAGTTTCACATACCCTCACGGTGATTATTTGTCGTCTTCATACAGTCAAAGAGCTCACACACGCGTTCTAAGGAGTCTCTGTACTGGAAAATTTGCTGTTCTTTCAGCTCTACACTTGCGCATATCATAACGACACAGATCCGTCCCTCAGCTTGGGCGGACATACTTAATTCTTTCTCGGCACCCGCAATGCAAAAAGGCAAGGAGGCGGTCATGGATACCCAAGCTGCGCCACCGACCAGGAAGACACCCGAGAATGACCACACCCAAGAAGAAGGAATGTCTACCAAGACCTCTCCAGCAAAGAAAACACCCAAGTTCTGGTCGATATTCTTCGCGTTATGTCTTCTTGGCCTATCCACATCACTTGAAGCAACTGTTGTAACAATTGCCCTTCCAACCATAACCAAATCTATCGACATTGGGAGCCGTTATACATGGGTCGGCAATGCTTTCCTGCTCGCTTCAGCCGTCATCCAACCCTTTATCGGCCAACTGGCAGATATCTTCGGACGGCGGTGGCCTCTGTTGTTTGTTACAGCATCGTTCGTTCTGGGAAGTGGCGTTGCCGGAGGAGCGACGGGGGCAGGAATGTTGATTGCGGGGCGCACCTTGCAGGGCCTTGGGGCTGGTGGGATCCTCGTCTTGATTGATGTGGTTGTCTGCGATTTGGTATCGCTACAAGAACGCGCCAAATTTCTGGGCCTCGTTCGCATTACGGGCGCCATTGGTTCATCCATTGACCCGATTGTCGGAGGAGCTATTGCCAAAGCTGACTGGCGATGGTGTTTCTACCTTAATCTCGTAACTGGATGGTTGGCATTGGTATATCTCCTGTTCTTTTTGCATCTGAAGCACGAGCCGAAACCCTGGGTCGCACTTATGCATATCGACTACGTTGGAACCGGCCTTTTCATGGCATCATGTACGTCCCTTCTTTTGGGATTGGTCATGGGAGGTGTCGAGTTCCCTTGGAGCTCGGCAAACATTATTGTCCCCATTGTGCTCGGCGTTGTCGGTTGGGCTCTGTTTCACGTCCTCGAAGGAAGCAGGCTTTGCAAAGATCCCATGGTGCCAAGTCGCTTATTCTCGAACCGAACCTCATCTGCGGGGTTCCTCATGGCTTTCGACGGAGCCTTGTTGCTTTACTGGATGATTTGGTTTTTACCAATCTACTTCCAGGGGGTTCTCGGCACGACACCCCTAGGTTCTGGCGTCAACCAACTCCCTCTAAACATGTTCCTGGTACCGTCTGGGATTATTGCTGGGGGCTTCATCACGAAAACCGGCAAGTACAGGCCGCAACACTTTGTTGGTTTCGCCCTGGTCTCAATCGGTGTCGTGCTCTTCACGCTACTCGGACCGAGCTCGGCAAAGGCGGCCTGGGTGTGCTTCCAAATTATTGTTGCTATCGGCTTGGGCATAATTCTAACGACAATACTGCCCGCCATTCAGGCGGCTCTCAGCGATGGCGATGTTGCAAAAGTAACAGCCATGTACGCATTCGTGCGCAGCTTCGGCGGCATCTGGGGCGTCACTATCCCATTAGTCATCTTCAACGGCCAGGTGGACAACTTGTTGTATCGGATCGGCGACCTTGCCACCCGCCAAAAGCTTAACAATGGGCAGGCTTATGGATTTGCATCCATGGGCAGTGTCCAGAGCCTCCCTGTTAGCGTCAGAGCGCAAGTTCTGAGCGTCTACACGGACGCCTTGAAGACTGTCTGGCAGGTGGGAATAGCTTTTGCCCTAGCTGGTTTTTTGGCCGTCATCTTTATCAAGCAATACGACATGTCGCGCAAGAATGAAACGAGATATGGGCTCAGAGATGGTGGAAATGAGGACACGTCGGAACGCATTGCAGAAAAGGAGAAGCGGGAGGAAGAGTCCTCATACGCTCAAGGAGGAGGTGGAGACCAGGCGTGAAGTAAAACACAAACAAGACAACGAAAATTTATTGACTAAGCCGGAAAATATTCAAAGCTAGGAACGACTCCAGAGTTGAATAGTAGCGAATACTCCCTTTGAGCCCTCCCAATTTTCCGTAACGGCATAGAACGGTGGTAGCAGGATTAAGCTAAGAGAAGGCGACCACCCGGTAGCTGTTTCCGGTCCCCGAAAACTGCCGTATGATAGTTGTACAATTATTCTTTTCCTCTACGTCTTATAAATCTGTTTGAATCTCATTGCGCAGCTTGTTTTGCACATTCAAATCGCTACGCCTTAGCCATGCCACCTTCCCAGGAAGCTCCGAGATCCTTTGCGCCGAAGCAATGCATCCCTCGTACATCACAATTACTTGGATCCATGATTGGAGAAAGCACCATCAACGTCGCTCGGAAATATCTGGCTGATCTGATCCCTCCAATTGAACCCGGCGCTGTTATCCACGATAACGGCTGTGGCGTGGGCGCTGTCACCAGGGCTGTCCTCGAGCGCTATCCAGAGCTCCATTCGAAATCGACATCATCCGTCACCACCACCATCTATGCTACCGACATCAACCCTGCTTTCGTGAATGACTTCCAAGCATCGGTGCGATCTCGTGGCTGGGAGGAGGTCGTGCGACCAGCGACCATGCCAGCGGAGAACCTCTCGCTACCGGATTCCATTCTTAGTCACTCTTTCACCAACTTCCTCATCTTTGGTGTTAGAGATCCGCATAAGGTCACAGCTGAAGTGTACGGTACACTTTCCATCGGCGGTGTGGCTGTGATGACGACATGGGCCGCTCTTCCGCATGCCGAAGCACTGGATAGGACAAGGGAGCGAGTGTATGGTGAACATGGACTGGTGCATCTCCAACCCGAGTGGTTTAACGCTGGTCATCTTGAGAATTTGTTGAAGAGTACAGGTTTTGGGAGGGTGGAAACTGCGCAGGTGGAGTCAAAACTGGAGTTCGAAGACCTGGATATGTGGATCGACATGGCTTGGAGCTGGATGGGCATGCCAAGGGAAGGATGGACAGCCCGGGAGGAGAGTGAGTGGGATGTGGATACGGGGTTGTTCAGGCAGGAGTGTTTGAAGGCCGGCTTTGAGCAGTGTGGAGATGGAAGCATGAAGGTGACAATGATAGCAAACATTGTTATAGGTTGGAAGGAAAAGGCCTGAGTCTCTGAGTTAACATTAATCAAAAGTATTCACAGTTGATACATGAAGTTAGTTGAGAGGGAAATGTAAGTGGAGGGGGTCGAAGAGGCCGTTCTCGTTCTGCTTGAGACTCTTGATCTCTACATGCTCGACTGTGACACCTAATCCTAGCCCCAGGTCGGCCCTGGAGGCAGCACGGAAGTCGGCGGGGTTCCGATGATCCCAAGTAGGAACAGTGTGCATATTCTTGGAGGCCGCATTCCGGTATCTGCCAGAGTCGAAGAGTACTGTCTTATGGTCCTGGCGCACGACGGACGCGGCGGCACTCAACCCAGCCGGGCCGCCGCCAATAATGATGATGTCGTAGACACAGGCCATATTGCGTTGGATGAGATCTGATAGATGTTTGAGTGGTAGTTCATGAGTTGATGTTCACAGGCCCAAGGGATGATGTTGATAAACTGCTGTTTGAGGGGACGAAGATGTTGAATCATTTCGGTTGCCGGGCTCGGGACGAGGGCAGATTTAGGCTCGGTATGTGATACGAAGGCCCAATGCGGCGGTGATGGTTTAAGGCCGCGAGGAATGCGGCTTCCAGCGTAAAAGCCCCAAGAACGAGGCAAGGCAGGATGACTTTTGCAAATTTGGCGGCTAACCTCCAAGAGGCCCCACCGCATCTCGCCGTTGGGTCACCGATTAGCAAAGGGACAAAGCCCAAGGGCTGCCTGGATGCTTCTTTTTTTAGTGGGACACAGCGAGGGCCACCACCAGTAACTAGGTACAAGGATTTTTCAGGCGCATGTGCGGGCACCCGATGGTCTCGCACATCGCGTCCTTTCGTAGCTGTCAGTCAGCGTCAGCCGGAGCTACAATGCCGTGTTCGCCCCCAGTACTTTGTGCCAGCATGATCATTCGGCTGCCGGATAGACAAGTGTGGGGGCTGAGTGCACCGTAATTCGCCAAGAAAAATAAATCCTGCAGTAAGTAGGACCAGCTTCTGCCTTACCAAAGTACTTTAAATAAGTACACCGACGAAGCTGCTCGCACGACGTGCCCCCAGCCCGCCCCCAACCAGCCTCCAACGCCCAAACTCAAAAAGACCGGATACCGGTCAATTAATGGCTTGAAATACGAAGAATTTCAAGATGTGGGTAGCATTTCCGGCCCCTAGTCCGTGAAGGGTTCCTCCAACAATCGAGACATGGCTGGTTCCTTTCTCAAGGCTGCGCTGTCCCGAAAGTATCTCTGGGTCCTGTGGCAACAGCGATATAGTAACCAACTCTGAGGCATTGATCAGCAGTCAATATGTACGTTGGTGACTTGTGACTCACACTGTGCCCATGACCAAATGCTGGGCCAACACAGCAACAGGGCGAGCACTTCTGTGTCCCATCACCGCATTAGCTCTATGGCCCCCACCGCAATGGTGCCTTCATAACATCCATCGCGTCCATACAACATAAGCCATCTATCTTGCTCACACGATTTGTTCATCGCCTTTGCTAGATTTCAAATCCACCGCACCGTCCATCAAAATGCTGGTCCTATCCTGTACTGTATCTTTCGTCAAGTCCGCTGTCCTATCGAACCACTCACGACCGCTGGAAGTTCCCTGTTTCATTGATCGTGACTCTGCATAGGCGCCGTTGCTCTGCATGAGCTCGACATCAGAGATATTTTCGAACCATCTGGATGGATCCCATCCGTAGAGCGCTGACCAGTGGGCACGCTGCCGAGAAGTCGTGTTCGAATAGTCCTGAATAGGGTGGTGAAGTTGCTAAACCGCCCATGTGCCCCTGATGCCATTAGGGGTCCGAAAAGCGGCATACAAGCACAGATGATACCGATGTCAATCTCGAGAACACTGATGAGCGTTAATCATCGAGATATTAGAGAACTAGTGATGAATTAGAGACGTACGTCAAAGTCATGCGATCTGTAGCAGTCCAGGTTACGTCGGGGCTGGTGCCATTATATTGGTGGCGCCAGTAAAGGGTAAGGCAACTCATAACGATCGCTCTACAAGGGTGTCAGTATCTTGCAGGTGACTTGAATTTGTTCTCAAGGGGTTACTAACATGCTCGCTGTTGAGAAAACGGCTATAATGCCAAGCCTGCGCCTATTTGAGATGTGAAGCCGCACGACACCGGAGATTGGTAGGCAAAAGATATAGACGTCTGTGACGATATTGAAGGATGCCTGGCTCCAGCTCAAATGTGTGCCGACCGCATTCTCAAAGGCTGTCTGGAAGATGAACACAAACATCCATGTGATATACATGGTTGTTACGATAACCATGCCGAATACAATTCCATACCGGACCAGTGGATTCGGTTTGAAAACTCGAAGGTAGAAAAGTATAGGGTATTTGAAGAACCTCGACCGAAAGCTTCAAGACTATTGCGAAAAGAAAAGCGGAGAGGTTCAATAAACTATACAAAAACTGCTTAACTAATATTGAGAAACGAAACGGTTGACATAGGAAATATGTGTGAGGGCCAGTGACTCACTGACCCTAGGCCATGCACGACCCCGCTAGCCAGCCAACAGCTAGACCTGATAGCCTCAGATAGTTCGGCCTCATGCCTTTTTCTCTTTTCTCTTCTCTTCAGCGCAATACAATACGAGCTTTTTTTGCGCTGGCATAAAATGGGCTTGCGCTCGTACGCATTCTGTACTTTATTATGAAGGGGTATGGCCAGTGCAACGCACTGGCGATCCCTTTTGCGACAGTTTTATATTTAAGCACCCAAGGCTACTATTCCCTAAGCTTACTAACAATAACATTCCTTTCTCTGCAAGGCTGAATTATTCCCGCGGAGAGACCCACTCCTAAACCCTAGGGCCACCCTAAATCGGGCCCCGATTTATTTAATTGTTCATTTATCTATCTATTTATTTATCCGTTTATATACCCGTCTATTTAATTTATTTATTCATTCCCTTATCTAATTTGTACTGAGCACTGCAGTATTCCGTGGATCTTGGAATATCTCAAATATTATAACCCATCTAACATACGGGCCCATACGGCACAACGAACCTAGAAAGCCAAATATCAGGATCCAACATCTAACATGGCGCTTATGTAATAGGGGGTAAAGGTTACCAGCTGAGCCAATCAAAAGAGGACCGCAGGGACTGCGAGCAGGCCTGTCAATGTAACCTTGGACCGTGGCGACCGCGATCGATTCTGGCGGTCCAGGTCTGAAGAGCTGAAGATATAACCTTATACTTATTATCTAGATAGATCTTGTAGATAGCTTTTCCGTCGTTAATCTAAGTATCGGATTATATTTATACTCTAATGGCCCTAAATCTCTCCACAATACTGCGAGGATTATCTAGAAGAGCTTGGGTGTTCTTGGTCATTGCTCGACGCCCTTAGTCAGTCTAGCTTGAGTGGTCTCGATATCGAATCACCCGAGTATAGTCAGTCCCTCACGACCTGCCTGCAGATTACTGGTGTAACACCGATATTCATCCTGGGATATTCATCAGGGGAGATCGCTGCAGCGTATGCCTCAGGTGCGCTGTCGAGGAATGCGGCTATAAAGGTGGCATACTATCGCGACGTGTTGTCATCCCGTCTTGCCGCCAAATCTGGGAAGCTAGCCACGATGGATATAGGAATTTCCAAACAGGGTGTTCAAGCGTACCTCGACCGGCTACAACAACAATTCGACAGATCAATAAGAGTTCAGATTGGGTGCATGAATAGCCCAGAAAACGTCACTGACAGGAGACTCTCAACCACTCTCGATAATGGAAGGATGGTGTCGCACTGACGGTGTCTTTGCTCGAACGTTGCGCATTCGTGATTGAATCGAATGGGAGAAATCCACTTCTCTTCCTAGGTCTACAAGAGTTCCAAGCTTGAAGGTCATATCTCCAAAGCAACAGCATTCATGATGGACACCTCAAACACCAAATCGTACCATCTGCCATCAAATATTTTATGGTTCAGTCAGTAGCTGATCTATATTAGTTTTACTTGCTCCTTCAAGTCTCTAATCAAAATTCTCATAGTCACTGGTTGCTCCTCAGGAATTGGTAAAGCCCTGGCCCAGCTCATCGCCCAAACATCGAACCGCGTCGTGCTACAGCCCGCAAAGGATCCGCCTTAGCAAGTATTCCTGTCAGCGAGCGCGTTTTAAAGCTGGAGGTAGACGTGACCTCGGCCAGCTCCATCGACGCCGCACATCGTGCTATACTGGCTAGGTTCGGCCGTGTAGATATTGTCGTCAACAATACGAGCTATACACTCGCCGGGGATACCGAAAGTGTTGGAGCTGATGAGGCCCGAGCTGTCATAGATACCAACTTCTGGGGGACAGCTAACATGTCGAAGAGAGCTCTGGGGATCATGGGAGACGAGAACCTCAAGAATGGCGAGCAGGGCGGCGTGATTCTCAATATGAGATCTATAGGAGGGTATATTGCATATCCAGGACAGACCTATCACCCTAGTAAGTTCGCCGTGGAGGGGTGAACCGAGGCGGTGGCGAAGGGGTCGCCCACGGATTAGAATAGTAAGTCATAATACTCTCACTGATTTCATTCCTCCGCAGCCTCGCACTTATAATTACCAATCCAGTCTATCTGTGCATTATCGAGCCCGGCAGAGTCAAGACTAACGATGCTGCGACCTCCTTAAAACATATGGCCAAGAGACACCCAGCCTACGCAGATTCGAGCTGTCCCTCGAACGTTTTGCTCGGCTTTATCACGAGCGAACAAGGCTGAGCTTTGTAGGCGGAGCCCAGGACTTTAGCAGCGGCTATATACCTTGTCGTCGGCCGTGGAAAGCGGATTCCGATCCGAGTCTCCTTGGGATCTAACGCCTGGGGCATGGTTCTCAGGGACCTTGAAAGCACAAAGAATAATTTAGATGAAGTGAAAGATATTAGCGCATCTGTGGGTGACGCGAAGCAGTTAGATTCTGTCAAACTGTGATATAACTAATCTCGAAACTAAGCTTGAAAAGCAAAATATACATCTACACCCTTTTTTCTTCTTTTTTTCTTCTCTTCCTTCTTTTTGTTTTTACATTTCTCGTTATAGCAAAATAAAACTATGAATAATCGGTTCATCTACTTACTCGCGGCAATAGCAAGGTTTTTTTTAGAGTTATAAGATTTTTTTGCAAGCATAATGCTTCTACTGCGCGTGATACGTTTATTCCTTACAAGTTTTAACACTAGCACCCTCTGTTCTTTTTCTAAACCTCTAGTTATATTGTGCGAGGGCCAGTAAGCTACTGGACCTCACTGTCGCTAGGTACCCTCCGCCTAGATAGCCTCGCTCATTTTCCTTTTTTTGAGCTCTCTGGACAGCTCAGACAGGCGTTTAACTCCGTTCTCATTATCCCGTGAGCCCCCGTTTACTGTGGTATTCTCTACACAAGCATGCTTAGATTAACGGGGCCAGTTGCCTATTGCTTTCCAAGCGTTCTTCCTCACGTGCGACAGCGCTTAACTTTAGATTTATTAGAGAGGTTTAGAAAGTTTAAGCAAAAACAACTGGTGGATTCTTTTCTTATACAAGATAAGCCCCGAACTCAGCCTTCTTAATTCCAAAAAAAGTGGCGGGAGTAGATAGTTCGAATACTGAGTTCTCCTGGTTACCCACTGTATCGGTAATAACTGGTCGATTCTTGTATCTCGACAAAGCTTGTTCAAGAGTAATCGCTGGATCAGTTTTCTTAGCTTGAATCTTGAACATTTCTCTTAACCATGAGTTAATTCAAGAAACAGGCACGCGTCTTCCGGCTCAAGTATTTCCCACCCTCGAGAAAGATAATGATCCGGTCCGAGCTAGACCGTACTCACTCTGGACGTATCCTTGTGGGACTTCGCGTTTGCGCGAAGATAACCTCAAAATCTTCGCTAGTATTGTACCGCGCCTCGGACCACCCAAAGACAACAAGATTGGCGTGCGTCTCCTATATATCATGCCCGCTCTACTCGCTTATATGCGGGCCTTGTAAGCTCAGCGAAGGAGGGGTATCAGGGACCAAGTAAATACTACACAAAGGTCTCGCGAGGTGAACGAATCATAAGGAAAGGCTAGATAATATAGGAGTGTGTTGATTTAATACGCGTGTAATTGAAGAAAATTACCGACTGATGTGTCGACTCATACTCTATTCTCTGCTCTTTCCAAGCAGTAATTTATCTTATTCAATTCAATATTTGATCGGCATAAGATAAAAACTAGTATAGTTGAATTCCAGCCTGAATAATCACAACGACAGCGAAATACTGCTATCTCTATTCCTGACTTATAGAATTGATATTGTCGTAGCCCTAGCAGCTACCAGCGAATGAAAGTCTGCTATCCGTTGCAATCTTGGGTTGTGAAATGGCCGAACGAAGAGTGGGACTTTGGGCAGTCCGCCCTCGCAGGAGGCGCTATCTCCTATGCATTATTCTACATTCAGTTTGCCAGGTCTCGAGGAGCCTCTGAAAGTGTTAAGTGTTGTCAATGCTGAAACTTGGATAAAAGATTCCCAAATAGTCCCGCCGGGGCTATACCTCGACGCAGCTTGTGAACACCCCCCTCGCTGTCACAAGCATCGATGTTCCTTTCTTCCTCACTGTATTCATCTGACTCTCATATGTGTAGATACCGGCTCAGATTTGAGGCCTTATCCCCGTCCTTGCTGACGATTCTTCAGGGCAAAGTAGGCAGAGAGCTTACCCACAGGCTTTGCGAGGGGGAATGCGAAATCGTACCGCTTCATGAAGCTATCAATTTCTTGGTCCATCTCTGCGATCACCTTGGCCCTGTCGCAGACCTCGCCCGCCTTCTCGCTGCCGCCCTCCTTTCCAACCACAGGTATCTCTCTCTCCAGCTCCACCTCCCCGACAATGTGACCAAAGTCCGTCGTATCCAGAATGACAGTGAACTTGTCATCAACGAGGAATTTGTCCCTGTGAGATACGAATCTTGCCGACTCCCGTAGTCTCCCTCCTTGAGGTCCGTGCTTGGCATCAAGCGCCGCGCCAGGGATCAGCTTGCCTAGCATGGTGGAGATTGTTTTGACGTCGGTAACCTCCTGGAACGCTGAGTTGATATAGTTGCCACCCACGCGGACCTTGGCCTCCCACTGATGACCACGGCGGCGGAGCCAAACACCTGCGATGCTCAGGTCGTCCTTGCTGGTGTCGTAGTAGGTGTCCTCGAACTTGGTACTGCCGTGCCGAACTATTGACTTGAAGGGCGTCTTGCCGGTATTCTCGGTGAGCAGTTGCATTGAGAGGATCGTGGGAGCAAACTTGCGCTCAACCTCGAGGATTGTGGATGTGGACATGGCTTGCGGGCGAACTTTTGAGCCTGTCTGGAGAGTGGGATTATCCTTTGCGTACCCATGGCTTGCGCGAACTTGTGAGTCGAGTGAGAATGAGATCTGGGGTGTCTGAGTAGTAGTTGCGCGGCGCAAGCTCTGAAATCTGCCGCATATGAAGCGGCTGGTTTTGAGAGGTTGCATAATTGTGCGACCTAGAGCGGCAACAGCTGCCTTCATGGTGAACCGAGCACGACTTCTTGTCGAACAATTGGCCCGCAGCAGGCAGTTGTCTCAGTGGAGTGAGTGCTTCTTTCGCGACGACGTGGTGAGGTGCCATCAAACGTTCACAAGATTGTTGCGAGCGGAATTTTGGACTTTAAATAGGGTGGTACAAAAAGTTCCTGGTCCCGTGTGAGAGGTGAGTCACTGGCCTGTGTGTTGACACAGCAGTCACCTTCCCGTAGCCTTCCCGTATCAGCCCCCAGGAAGTGATTTGATCACTTCACCACCTCAGCAATATATATTCAAGAAGAAAGTTTCTTGCTTCCTTCACCATTATTCATAACTTCTTCCCCGAAATCATTGTTATTATAGGCAAGATCTGTTTGAACTTCAGCATTTATTTATTAGATTAGTATTTATTTATTCAAGTAAGTTTGACTTCACTTTGGCATTCATCCCAGCAATACGGTAGGCACCACTCGGGTTTATTGAATCACTGAGGGTTGTACAGCTTAAATTTTGGCTCAGCCACTCCACTTTTAGCCGAGACTGCAGGAGGCCTATCTTTGCGGCAACCAGCCTGAGGTCCATCTCATCGAATCAAACCCAGAATTCTGCAAGCACGGTGTGGGCATCCTGGTTTAAGGCGGAACAATGCCGATGTGCTTCGTATGTGAATATTAGAATAGCACGAATCTTCTTCAAGCATGAGCCATCAATCAAACAACATTAACCGCCAGGAGATATCGCGGTTTGACTATTGTTGACGAGAGGAAAAGAAGGCCCAAGCCTGTGGCTAATGATCAGCGAATCACTGGCCCACGCACAGACGTAGCATGCTACGAACTCTTCTCGTACCATGGGCTGGCAGGAAAAGCCTTGAGTGCCGCCTTGAGGGTCGCGTAGTTATGGTACGTGCCCTCAGTCGAGCCAACATCAACCTGTAATATAAAGAGTCGATCAGTGACCGTACAACTTCAACTACCTCAACCAAAAGTAGTGTACCTACTTCGATGACACGATCTCTTAATTTCTTCTTGTAGAAACCGATGATGTTGTGATTCTCCGTCTCGAACTCCGTGAATCTTTTTGAGAACAGCTGCACGTCTCCATCTGGACGAGTTGGGTCGTGACGTCCAAGATACCGCTGCAGTGCAACTTCTCGTGGACACTGTAGAGAGATGACAAGGTCGACTCTGCCTAGCTGCACAGTTGTACATTGTCAGCGGTAGCTCCCTTGCCTTAGTTTTAGCTGTTCGCATCCTCCCTCATACCTTGGTCGCGAAGGCTCTCAACTGGTCCATGTTTCGTGGAAATCCGTCAATAAGAACCACAGATTGACCAAGATTCGCCTTTTCAAGCCCCACTGCCATGGCTGCGACGAGGTCACAGCCGTCCATGAGCTTCTGATTCTGGATCACCTCGCACTGCTCCGGGCTCAGGGCGCCTTCGGCCTTAAGCTTGCGTAACATGTCTCCGGTTGAGATGTGAGAGACAGGAAGGCCATGGATAGCATTGAGCTCTGTGTCATCCATAACCGTTTTGCAAAATGTGCCCTTCCCAGATCCTGGAGCTCCTATACAAGTTGCGTTAACTAATGTGCTCACCTTCTACGGTGCAATTGCAAAAACACTTACCAAGGACAAAGACAACCCTGCCCATGAGCTGGGCTTGCGGCACCAGAGAAGACTCTTTATTGGTCATATTTATTTCTGACGGGAGAAGGATGAAGATGCATACCGAATACGGTATTTTCAGGATGCATGTCCGCTTGTGTATATGGCTTTCCATTGATTATATACAAGGTTGTTTTGTGCGAAAGCTAGTGACGTGCTGGCTGTGGCCGCTTGGCTTGCTTTCCTTCTGTAGCTTTCTACGCTGTTTCCTGTTTTCTATGTGTTTTCTCTCTTGATTGCTGTACTCTATTTGTGTGAGAAGAAAGCAGAACTCTTTGTTTGTAAGTGTCGCCTAATTAAGCTGATAAATCAATTACTGAACTATACAGAAATAGTTTGAGGTTGAGGTGAGCCCTTCTTTCCAAACTGTTTTCATTCCTGCAAAGTCAGTCCGAATTGCCTGTTGTTTCCATTAATTATGTGATCCCACCCCTCCTACTCTTAAAGCGACTCCGTTACGATAACAGTGTGCTACCGGCATATTTAGCGTTGCATGCTTAGAAGAGAACGTTTGCTTTTGCCTACTCTCAATGCTTTGCTATTGCCGAGAAAAGGCGAGCTACATAATTGGAAACGGGAGACTGTAATGGTGCAACACAGTTTGTAGACCTCGTAGGGTACAGAGTCCAGACCTGGCTTCATGAGACCTTTTCAGCCACAGCAAATAATTCGTGAAAAAATTATAAAAGGGCTGGCGGATGCAGTAGAGCAACTATCAGCTGCTGCAACTTACATTCTGCCCAACCCAGTGGTATTTCTAGTACCAGGATATCATAAATTGATATCATCGACACGCAAATCAAAAATGTTTCCCTTGATTTGGCTCTTCACTTCCGGGAATCGGGATATCACACTCTCTGTCATTTTATGTCTAGCCACGCTAGTATATACCCTTTACAGATGCGGAACCTCGATCACTCCCCCGATCCCAATCTCAGTTAATTACCACTTCACGAGAAAATGCAACAAGGAATGTGGCTTTTGCTTTCATACTTCCAAGACGTCACATATTGCAAACATCGAAGACGCGAAGCATGGTCTGGCGCTGCTTGGGAACGCTGGAATGAAGAAGCTCAACTTCGCCGGCGGCGAACCTTTTCTGTATCCAAAGTATCTCGGTATGTGACGAGTGATTAAAAAATTTCCTGGGTGACGATTATGGGACAGAACTTGTGGCTGACCTGCATGTACTTAGGGGAGCTTGTTGCGTTCGGCAAGCAATCTCTCAAACTTGAGAGCATTTCAATTGTCAGCAACGGCAGTCTAATCAAAAAGTCCTGGCTGCAGAAATATGGCAAGGATCTCGATATTCTGGCCATCTCTTGTGACTCGTTCGACGAGCAGACCAATACGAAGATTGGCCGAGGAAGGGGTGACAACGTGAAGCAATTATTTCAGCTTCGGGATTGGTGCAATGAGTATGGAATCAAATTCAAGCTAAACACTGTCGTGTGTCGATACAATTTTGACGAGAATATGGCGGAGAAAGTTGCCGCCTTGAAGCCCTTTCGTTGGAAGTGCTTTCAAGTTCTGAGGGTCGAGGGCGAAAACGATTCAGACCAGACCTTGCGAGATGTTAGACGGTTCGAGATTGAAGACGATGAGTTTGAGTTATTCTGCAGAAAGCACCAGCATTTGCCTTGCTTTATACCAGAGTCCAACAAAATCATGGCCGAGAGCTACCTGCTCCTCGACGAGGTGAGTTGCGTCACGAGTAACCCCCCCCCCCCGCCCCCCCTCTCTATTGATGCTCTGTTAGAGTGCTAACGTTGCTATAAATGAATTAAAAACCAGTTTCTCCGTTTCTTGTCCGGCACAAACAAGAACCTCGTCTCAAAGAGCATTCTCGAGGTCGGTGTCCACACAGCTTTACGGGATATCAACTGGGACCAAAAGGCATTTCATGCACGGGGCGGCGTATACGCCTGGACTAGGGATGAGCCTGGTGGTAGCTTTAGCGGCTGCAGTAGTGAGTTAGGAAAGGGTCTTGATTGGTAATCACTCGAGAGTCGTATTACAATGATGTTTAAAAGAATGACTGCGAAGCTTAGTACCTCTTATCCGACCATATGCGACAGCTAAAAGGAGCGACCACTCCCAGCTGACTGGAAATTGCTGTGGCCTATATAGCTGCGTAGACGGTCGGACTCACATAGACTATCTAAATGGGCTGTTCTGGGGGGTTTTACATAAATAACAGGTGGCAAACTGATCGCTGACGGTCCTGCGAACGGAGTAAAGAAAAGTGCTATAATATTTGCCTCTCCTGATAATCTTTGCGATCTGTGAGCAACGGTGCCTTAGAATTTGTGCGAGGGCCAGTGAGTCACTAGCCCTGGGCCGTGCACGGCCCCACTAGCCAGCCAACAGCCAGACCTGTTGATAGCCTCAGATAGTTCGGCCTCGTGGCTTTTTCTCTCTTTTTCTCCTCTCTTCAGCGCACGTCAATCAGAGCCTTTTTTGCCCTCGCATAGAATTTCTCACGAACGATGTGGAGTCAGTGGAAAGTTACATTGAGAAAGCGAAAATTGTTTGTCTCGCTTTTTCTTATTCACCCATACGTTATTTAACTTGAAGGTTCTATACACCGCTGATGTAACAAACTTTCCACCTTATGAATCTTGTACGCGATGCTCGAGTTTTCCTCCCAAACTTTGAGATATTTCAAACCTAACCAAATAGCTTCTTGACTTCTGGGATGCTGCGCTGCGGCCAACTCAGAAACTCGAAATGTAGCAGCCAGCATCATAATCAAATAAAAGACACCAGTCGCGGTTTCCAGAAGCATCAAATGTCGATTGTGTATTAAAGATTCGGCAGAGTAAATACTCAAGACGGCATAGTGGATCGACTTCATTGCTCCGCGAACTGTGCTTGCATATTCACTCTCCGAGGGATGCCAATCCACCAGATCGCGGCTTGTGAGTAGCCGCACGACGTACGGCCAGTGCAGAATCGTCTGTAAAGCGTAGAATTGTGTCCGGAGGAAGGCCTTATGTGGGTCAAGAAGTGGGAGTAGGTGGATTTCTTCTAGACTTTGGGACTCGTCGTCCGGAAGGTGAAGCGGAAATGCAACAGGAGCAGCCAGGGCGGCATGCCACTCCAACATCTGGCTCGATATTTCATCAACAATCAACGGTGCGAAAACCGTAAAGGTGTTGTTGGAATTCATGCCATTCCGCGGGTTAGAATAGATGCGTCGGAGCGCGATTTCGGACAAGAACCAAAACATGCCAGGCTCGTCGTAATTACTGAGCGGCAGCGGGACATCGTCCACCCGGTTTTGCAAAAGGTGTCCACTTTGTGATACGTAAGGTTGCAGCTCGAGCTCAATCAAGTAGCAGGCCCAAAGTGCGCGATGGCATTGCTCACGCGCCGGACTGTTCTCTGGAAACAGCTTTGGAAGTGAAAGCAAGATGGTGATTTTGGACGAGGCGGCTTGAATGGCTCCATGGGCTTGTAGTGGTCTCAGCCAATGGAGCCAGCAGAATGCTTCGAAGATGTGACATTGGACCAACAAAAGGGTATTGGCTGAGCGTTGCTCAGCGTCAAGAAGGCGACATCCAGCTTGGAAATAATCGAAACCAGGCAAATTTTTGTCGTTGGTATAATGGCTCTGCCTGGATATCTCGCCCAACGCCAGCATGAAAAGCGCCAGCGGTGCTTCGAGGCCGTTATCTTCGAACTTTTTCTCAACGTTACGTGCAATGATTGCAGCACAGTCGTGTTGTTCGATTATGGGACAAAACGGCAACGCTTCTGCGATGAAAGAGCGCTGCAGCTGCCAACATTTCCAAGAGCTTAGGTCAAGTTCGTGGATGTTCTTGCAAGGTGTGGAGAATAGGCTGTCTCCTTGCTGCATTAACATCTCGAGCTGCTCCTCGGTGTTATCGAGACAAAAAGGCTCCAGGGCTGGAGGACAAGCCTGTCCTTCAAGCCGAGCGAGGTTATTGAGATGAATGCCATACTCAAATTGGAAAACCGGAGTCGGGTGTTGGAAAAGAGTTGCGTTCGGTGTCTCGCGATGAATAGGAGGTCCAGGAGCGTGACAAGGGCTTGGTCGGCCCCGAAGGTCCCCCAACAATAGTTGCTCGATGCGTTGCAGTCGGCATACGATGTCTTCGTTATGGTCTACTTTATCTGTGTCGTCACGTGTGCGCCTTATAACAAAGATTGAGTAGATACGTCAAAACCAGAATTGCCAATACATTGCAAGCAATATCACTCACTCATCTGCCGGCCGCCTCCTATAAACACACTCGATGCCAAGCTGAGAGCAAAACGAGCATGCTGGGCGGGCTGCATCACATCTCGTGCGTCTGGATCGGCACACCTCACAAGCAACCGCAACCCGCTTCTTGGGGTAGCTGATCTTGTTTCGCCGCTTTGGTGGTGGAGACCGTTCGTCTGGAACATCTTCAAAGGTATTGTCGCCTTCCATGGGGGATTTGTGTTCCTGCATTATGGAATTCAATAAACACTGTAAGGTGTGAGCGAGCATGTCCAGCGGAGTCTCGGTTTATAAACCGAGGGAAGAGCGGAGAGCGTTGCATTCGAATCATGATAGCCATATAATCTTCCCGCCTTAGTGATGTACATATTCCACGTGCCTGCCTCAGGCTCGTGACCCAGATTTGCGGGGATGTCCAGCGGAGTCTCGGTTCACCAACCGAGGGGAGAGCGGAGAGCTGTACATTCGGACAATGATAGCCACATCATCTTCCCCGCGTACTAATGCACCCCAGACCAGGACTGCCGCCTGTACCCCAGGTTTGTGGGGCTTGTAGGGAAGCAACAGATAATCTAGATAAGGTATTACAGTAGGTTCTGAGATGAAACCTTGTATGCTTTGTGTACCTTGACATTGGAAATTTATCGGGCTGTAAATTTCAATCTTCCAAAGTTCTTTCAGAGCGGCCGTGCCCTTGATATTGAAACAAAATGCAACACAGTCATAACTGGAACGAAATTCAGCCATCAAACAAGTGGCTAATACTTTCAAAGCAAAAGAGGTTTGCGCTATGGGCACTCTACACATCAATCGGCTCGATGATGCTGGGTAAGTCTCTCGAATTCTCCGACTTTTGATCAAAGCTGACAACCGCAAAGGCTTTGATTTTGGAATAGCCGGGACAGCGACCGCAATGCCCGCCTTTCAACGGGTCATGGGTAGACCTTGGCCGTCTGAGGCCTCTGGCTATTTGATTCCAGCAACCGTATTTAAATTCTCCATTCTTGTATAGTTCATATGGATGAACTGATGATATATTCTTCCAGGTTCAGTCTGCATGGACGGCCGTTTCTACCGCTGGCGAGATTATCGGCGTGCTCGTCTCAGGACATATCATGGATCGAATCGGGAGAAAGCACACAATTCTAAGTATTCGAGACGCGCCCCCCGCCCCCCGCGCCGCCCGAGACACTCTCCCCCCTAGTGTCCGGCGATTTATTTCTAACTTATTTCTAACTTACGATAGTTGGGTCCGTATTCACTGCCGTCGGAGTCGCTATGCAAGTTGCGAGCCATGAATGGAAGCTTTTCCTGGGTGGCAGGCTAGTCAATGGTATGTTTCTTAGTTGCCTAAACTACCAGTGCTTTTTGGAGATCTCACAGCGTACCCAGGGGTCGGTTTCGGCATCGTCTATGTCATTGCTCCCGTATGGATCGGAGAGAATGTACGCCCTGAACTTCGCGGTCTCTTCCTATGCATTATGAACGGCTCCATTGTCTTCGCTCAGTTTCTATTGGCGTAAGTCTTTACTGGGATGAATTAGAATTCTCTTAAGCATTTCTAATTGAATCAGACTCATCGCATACGGAACCGATAAGATTCAAGGGATATGGTCGTATCAAACCCTCGTTGTGCTCCAATTCGCGTTCGTGGCTGCACTTCTCTTGGGATACCCATTCTTCCCTGAGTCGCCGTATCTCTTATTGAAGAAGGGTCAAGAAGAAGGGGCCCGAAGATCTTTGACACGAATTCACGGTAGCAAAGACCAAGCGCTGATCGATGCGGAGTTGTCGCGTATGAAGGAGTCGATTAAAGTAAGCATAGGGCTCGAGGCTGCCGCTGGAATGGACGGGCCTCCAATCACCCAAGTATGGAAAAAGTCCAATCTGGTATGCCTTTACCCACGTTTTGTTCATATTATTCAGACTCTAAAGTATCGCACAGAAACGCACACTTATCTCTCTCTTGCCACCCATGGCTCAACAATTCATTGGAGCTGCATTCGTCCTCAGTAAGATTTGCTGAAACGTCGTCCACGTGCATAGCAACTAATCGCCCATCTAGCCTACGTTACGTATTTTCTAAGTCTCCTGGGCGTTAAAGATTACTTTACGGTTTCCGTCGCACTATATGTGATCATGCTCGTCAGCAATCTCAGCGCCTTTCCTCTCATCGAGGTAGCTGGGAGACGTCCGTTGCTGGTATATGGGATGACAGCTTTGACAGTAATCGAACTGGTACGTCTTTTCTTGCGTCAGCTTGAGAACAGCTGCTGATAATTTGTTTTAGATTATGGGAATAATGGGCTGCATATCCAGCCCGGCAGCTCTTTGGGTTATCCTTGTTTGTATCTTTCTCTGGTAATTTCGACTCCTCCCGTGTCGTTGAGTGACGTTCAGATAATTGACATCGCTTCAGGGCACTTGTCTACCAAGTCAGTATCGGAGCTGTGGGTTTTGCTCTAGCTTCGGAGGTTGCTTCGCCTCCTATGAGACCCGTGACATTATCATTGGTCGGCATTACTCAGGGCCTGAGGTATGTTTACAGTACACTAATCTCATCGCCGTTCGAATTGTATACCGGTTTTTAATATTCAACAGTGGCTGGATTATCGGCTTCGTGACCCCATACATGATCAACCCGGACGCCGGGAACCTCGGCGCAAGAGTGGGCTTCGTTTTCGCTGGGTTAGGGATCCCTCTATGCATCACCTTCTATTTCGCCATCCCGGAAACACTCGGTTTGAGCTTTGCTGATGTGAGTCGTAATTATAAAAGACCCGATGTCGAATTAAATCTGACTGTTTCCGTAGATGGACCATCTCTTTGCTGAAAAGGTCAGCCCAAGACACTTTCAGAAAGCCATTGATGAGCATCGCCGAATCATTGATCATGTGGGACCAGTTGATCAAGATCCGAAGGCTTACGAGGCAACTGTCATTCACGTTGATTAGCCTTCGTTGTTTTGTAAACTGTTCCTAAATATTTGGTCGGTTACAACTTATTACAGTGAAGGCCATTGGGAGACTGAGCAATTTTCTAAAAAGTTCATGAGACGCTTCGTATCAGGTAACGAGGAGGGTGCAATAGAGGTAGTTCCATTCGCAATAGCCCAGACTCTGATTTTGGGCTTCGGTATGTTGAGACGTGTAGAGTTCTCTAGCAGCAAGGAAACATGAATATGACTTCTTGGTCCCGGTGTCATATACTTTTTAGTAAATTTCTCTGGTTCAATTTTTACGTTATTTCGTCATCGCTCCCCTAATTAAAAAGAATACAGCACACACAAGGAATGAGCACATAACCAGAGACTTACAGGTAATTAATTCGTACATATTAAAGGATTGCAGGAGTCTACAAGAAGCATCAAATGGCTCTGATTCCACCAATGTTCAAGCATTCTCTTTCCCTGACTCATCCGCTCCGAAAACGTAACCCATTCCAATCCCCTTAGGCAGCATGTCCAAATATCCCTTGTTGAGACTACTAAAATTGGGATTGAACTTGACTTCCATGTGATCGAGGTCTTCAGCCACAAAATGTGCATTGTACACAACAGGGCTATTCTCTCGGGTTGCCCAGTTCTTGATAAGCTCCTCCGCAGAAGCAGGAACAACCACCTTGGCTGGGCATTGGTACCACCATGGTGTGTGCACAAAAGCCAGCATAATCCGAGCCTCGGTGGCAGGGTTTGCCAGCCCGGCATGCCACAGGCGCAGGTCGCGGATGACCACTGATCCTTTCTTGACAGTGGGCTGGATAGGCGGAGCCCATGCACGTCGTTCTTCGAGCAGCCTGTCACGGATGCCAAAATCCAGCTCCAATGTTTTGTCATATTCGGCCCCATTCTCGGTCTGGCGGCAGTTGCGGTGATCTCGGAACGAAGTGTCGCGGTGAGAGCCAAGCCAGAGCTCCGTTGACCCATTGGCGGGGGAGACGTCGCAGAGGTAGTAGTTTGTCACAATGGCGAAGGGAAACATAGCATGGTTGAAGGTCAAATCCGCGTGAACACGCTGGCGGGCACCACCGAAGCCTCCCAGCGCGGTGTTCCCGTTGACATAGTTCACCCGTGGACTGGGGCCCAAGACGGCAGAGATCACGGCACAGGCGGGCTCGTTGGCCCAGATATCGGTATACATCAGCTCGGACTTTAAGGGCGGGCCCTGGGACATGTTGCCTGTGGGTTTGCCATCACTCGAGTTCTAGAACAAAATAAGTTTTCATTTCTTGCTCCTAGTATGTTCAGGCCATCTGAAAACTTACATCGTTGAAATGCGTCGTTGGAAGCTTGGCCATGGCCTCGGCTTCGCTGCCGAGGATTGAGTTCAGCTCATCAATGTGTTCGACATCCACGGCATTCTCTAGGACCACCAGGCCGTCACGATGCATTGCAGACACTGCTGCGCCGACATGCGCCTCGGTAATTCTGCCCGAGGTGCGCTCTTCATCGCTGAGTTTGATGATGACTGGTTCCTGAAATTCGTAATGACTCTTTGCGGGAGACATTGCAATGTTGATGCATAGAGTGACTTTAGGATTCGCCACCCCTGCTTTCAATTGTCAACCAACTCCTAAAGTGACAGATTTTATAATTGCTTTGACTGAACGGAGTTCTCAGTTGGCGATTAACCCGTTTGCCGTTTTAGTTGCACATGTGGCCTCGGTTGATCGTCTGTGCGAGTATCATCGGTTGCCCAACCGAGCTTCCGATCCGCACGCTGCGGTAATAATTAAACCCGTGTCGCACCACAAGAAGCAGAAAAGCTCGAAGCGGCTTTGAAATGCATCTTATTATTTAAGCCAATGGATTTCACATCATGAGAAGGCATTTGCTTCTCACCAAGAATAACTATCCTTGCATTCATTGAACAGAAGAACCCACAAGATGTCCACCACGATCGGAATTGCACTCCTCGGCGCAGGCAACTTTGTACGCGATGGTGAGGACAGAAAAGAATCAAATAGTAATTGATCGCCAAGGCTGCTAACAGATTCTCTCAGAGCACCTGCCAGCCATCCAAGCTTGCGACGTATTTGACCTGAAGGCCGTCTACTCACGCTCACAGACCTCCGCCAAAGCTGTAGCATCCGAAGCAAAGTCTTCGGTAGACGTATACTACGACAGCCCAGAAATGCAGGGTGTCTCTCTAGATGATCTACTACAAAGAAAAGACATTTCGGCCGTCATCGTCTGTCTGCCGATCACCATCCAGCCAGATGTCATCCGGAAAGCGATTGAGGCAAACAAGCACGTTCTCAGCGAGAAGCCCATCGCCAAGGATCTCGCAACTGGCCTCGCACTGCTAGATTGGTACAAATCACAGAGCAGTCCACCTATCTGGAGCGTCGCGGAGAATTTTCGATTTATCAAGCCTCTGCAGTATGGCGTGGAGAGGCTGGGGGAGATTGGAGGGCAGGTGGTGACTTTCCGCTCCAACTTCTACACGTTGATCAAGGATGATGATAAGTATTTTAATACAGAATGTAAGCGGACCTTGAGATTTATATATTGGGGTGCTAGGATAATCTGCTGATATTTATTAGGGCGCAAGGTTCCTGAATACCAAGGGGGCTTCCTTCTTGACGGCGGCGTGCACTTCGTGGCGGGGCTGAGATATATGCTAGCGGTCGTGGGTGAAGACATCAAATACTTGGCTGGGTTCACCAGTCTGCAGCAGAAGAAGCTTCCGCCAGTTGACACCCTGCACGGAGTAGCGAGGACACAAAACGGTGCCGGGGTCCTCTGCCTTTCCTACGGATCCGAGTTCAAGTCCGGAGTCGAGCTCGAGGTAGGTTGACTCTTTCAAATTGTGACAGACAAGATATTGCGACTGACTGTATACAGGTCGTTACCGAGAACGGTTCCGTGGCGTGGAACGGGCCGACAGTGACGGTTACGACGAAGTCTAGCAGTGGAGAGAAGGCGGAGCAGTCGAAGGATTTCTCGTACGACTCAGGTGTCAGTGCTGAGGTTGCGGCTTTTGGCCAAAGTATAAACGTCGGCAAAGCCGATCCACGGCAGACACCTATAGAGGCGCTGAAGGACCTGGAAGCACTTCAGAAATTGCTTCTATCAGGGGAATCTAATGGAAGTGTACAGAGTGTTGAGCTTTAGATATCGTTTATACTATAGAACTCAGACACCTGTGCTCGCCAAGTACCAAAATCCCGGCAATATCTAATGAGCACTACTATATTACAAGTAGTGCTCGTAAGCAGCGAGACGGAATTATCACCTGTAAGAAAACAAGTTGTTAAAAGAAAGCTGCAAAGTAATATAAATTAGCCCAATAATAATAACATGAATAATTAGTTATCCAGATATTGGCTGTAATTAAGGCTGAAACGCCAGATGTATAACCAACGATCATTTGATATAAGATAGATTATTATGTATGTCTTTTCAGTTCTTAATCTATGTATTCAGTTGGCATATATTGAGTAGTTTTTTTTGCTAATGAATATTCGCATCAAAAAGGATAGTTACGCAGTTGTTTTCGATTTAACTTTTTGACTCGTCTGCATATTCAGCCAAGACAACAGGTTCGACTCAGTGCCAAGAAATCTAATATAGCTCACAATGCAACTTTGGATTGTTAATTAAGGGTTGTCTCGGACCGATTGGCTATCCCCTTCGCTCCCTTGTCGGTGAATAGTACGAATAAACGAACGACTGAATGAACATCAAAGAATGTGTGAGCTCGAGCTCTAAGGCGAGTATCAAATGTCAAAACCGGGACATAAGGGCGGTGTGCGCTATAATGTGACTATGTAGATCCTTGTGGCTGAGAAGAACACCTTTCGGCACGCCCGTGAACCCGCTTGTATGAAGGTTCAGCGCAGCTCGATTAAGGTTGCTTGCATTATCAATTTTTGGTATCTCGTACTGTTGAGACTGTTTATAAATAATTATCAAGGTCGGGAATCTGCGCTGAGATAGGAGCGGCTAGGGTTACTTGGACTAAAGTACTCGATTGGATCAATGATTAATCCCTTCGGTTCTAATTATTGTTTATGTAATCAAATGCTTGCATTATGGACGTCGGGTTACAACACCTTGCTTGTTATCTAAGTATTTTGTAACCTGCATGTTGAATGAGTCATAACAAGAACCCTTTACTATAATGCTGTAACAGAATATGGAGAGTTGGCTGCCAAGAAAGGGAGGAGGATCTATGGGCAGAGTCAGGTTATGTGGATAAACCCTCCTAAACTGGGGAATGAGTAAGGAGATATAGGGGTACATCTTGTGTAATATACTGGTGATTGTTTATTTTCAAAGGCCATCTTACAGATATACTTTTCTAAGCATACTCAGCCAAGTTCTAACTAGTGAGGTTGACTTCTATTTGAGTTGATCAGCCATGCTTTCCATATGACTTCATTTTGGCCACTGAATGCTCCAGAGATGTCAGTTCCAGCAGTTTCTGGGATATGAATTCGAGATCAGTGTATAATTTCACACTCTCCACATGATGACTTAACAAAATTATCTGCCAAGCAAGGCTTGTACAAACTCAAATATGAGTGCGCTGTATATAAAAGCATGCTCAGCAGATACCTATTCAGTGCCTATGAACTACTTATTATAACTTTCAGAATCATTAATGTTTTCTTCCCTACCAAAGAATACAAGCTATCATTCCATCTTTCACATTCACTTCTCTCTACTCCTTTTGTGATCAAAATGACCCTCTTTACCTTTATAGCAGTTCTCTCCTTGGTGGCAAGCAACATGGCCTGTCCAGCTCACAATAACCACCAGCCGCTTGCTAGGAAAGCAAGACATGTTGTAGACAGAGCAACAGTATCATCAGACTGGTCTTACCAAGCATCCTTTGACTGGGGTAGCTTGAGCCCAGGTAAGTCCTTTGAGAGTGACACGTGTTATCAAGTTGTTTCTTACTCAACACTAATATTTTCTGAAGACTATAGCCTCTGTCAGACTGGTACACAGCAATCGCCTATCGCTCTAAGCCTATCCAACGGTCTAGCATTAAACCACCGACCGACCTTCCAGTACGACGGCAATGTGACAGGGACCTTCTTCAATTGGAATTATGGGCCTGCTTTTACTGTATCACATACTGAAGGCGACGACTATACCTCGGCCCCATCCTTGACTTACGACAACGAGACTACCTACTTGACGGGGTGGCATTTGCACGCGCCGGCCGACCATACGGTGGGGGGGCTACGCTCTAAGGCCGAGATGCACTTCGTGCATGTCGATGCCTCAGGCCATGAGAAAGCTGTGCTTGCCTTCCGCATCGACCCAGGCAACGTGGGCAACGCCTTTTTCGCGGAGCTGCCGGCCATGATTAGGTTCAATGAGACTGACAACATCCAGAAGGCTACTCTTGACCTCTCACTCGCCCTCGACAGTGTCAGCTGGTTTAACGAGTACTGGACTTACCAGGGCAGCCTGACCAGCCCGCCATGCTCCGAGGGTATCCGCTGGTTTATCGCGCGCGAAATTCTCTTTGTTGGGGTCGAACAGATGCAGGCTATACTGGGCGCCAGCACCTACAGCGCCCGCGAAGAGCAGCAGGTCTGGCTACATCGCATAAACGAATAGTGTTTTGTGAAGTGGTGCTGTCATGTTGCAACAACACATGTATACTGTAGCTTTGCTAGTCGCGATAGTCTGGATCTGCTACTTCACCACCTTGCCCCGCTTGTTTCGTGTGGCCTGTTCTGTGGCCTGCATGTTGGACTGGTTATAACAGTCAGGGAAAGACAAGCTCGAAAGGAATGGCTTCGAAGAGCCTAGGTTGCTATTATTTTAATCTATCTAATATCACAATAAAAAGCACGAGAACAGAGGTGCATTTGATATGTATTTGCTAGTACAGATTGAACCTCGCAAGCGTTCTTCCTTCATTCGACATCGGCATGGGTAGCATGGATGGAAAAGCAGCCGGCCGTGGAGACAGAAAACACCAGGCAGAGTGCCGGCAGTACATTTACGAGATTATACGGGATGACGCTGCCGCTGAAGAGATTTACAGGGGATCAAAAGAAACCCTTTTTCTCTCCTCGTGATAGTGGCAGAGAAAGCTGTGCAAGCAACAGAGAAAAGGAGAGAAGGGGTCTACAAAAAAAAGATAGGCCTGGTATAGTAAGCTGGATTGTCGCGGCGTCGGAGTTCACCTCTGCGCCTGGGTACGAGGGCTTGATGCAGACGGTCTACAGCAACAATATTCCCCGGATTTCTGCGCTCCGGCCCATTTGAAGAGAACCTGAATAGACTCAAGGAAGGCGCCGGGAGCTGCAGTAGGAATCTTGTACTGGTTCTGGTTTTTTATACCCATGTTAAGCCAAGTTCTATTACTTACTGAAAGAATTGACACAGGCCATGAAGCGGGCCACTTGTCGAGCCACTAAGAAGTTCCCATTTTGTACTGCGCAAGTTCGTCCCTAATATACTTATTGAAAGTAAAGAAACAGAAATAGAAAAGTACATTAGCTCTAGTGGTGGCCTAGTTCTAAGACCGGCTATTACCAAGCAGAGTTAGAAATAGAAAACCCCTCACCCTAATCCTTTTGACTCGTGTGCTGTTGGAGAGCATTTGGAGGAGCATCTAATGTCTATGGATGGCTTATGCTATTTTAAGAACAGAACATTGACTCGGGGCCTTCGTTGGCAAGAAGGATTTGAGGGAGCATAACATCGGCTCTCCAGGAAGGGGAGTTCTTCCACCATCGAATTGCATGACGGCGTAGATGCGGTCCTCGAGGCGCGATGTCTTGCAGTACCTCGCTTTGCCGTACCGGGTATTAGGGTTGGAGGTCGACGGGGAGTGCTGAAAGCCTGCACGGTTGACATGAGCCAGGATCTCCAGGGCTTGGCCTGAGCCAAAGTCCGCGTCTTTTGGGGAGAGATTGATTCTGCCTGTGAAATCGCACCAAAGTAGGACGTCCAAGTCACGATTCAGGTATCCGAAACATCCGTTAAGCTGGAGGGGACACATGGGGGTCGAGCCAAAGTAGATGATATCTTCCTCCGTCGAGAAAACACTGATGTCATTCCGCAGGACATATTCTTGGAGGGTCCAGAGGGAAGTGAACCATGGATCTGTAAAGATAGTATTGCATGACGTGTGCAGCTTCTCAATTATCTCTACAAGGGAGTGCTTTGGCGGAGAGGTTGAGTGCACACGCCAAGACAGCCATTTGCTGCTCTCCTCGAGAGCTTCGACAGCGCTGATCAGAGTCGCGGCACCTAGATGCGATAGCTAAGCAAAAACGGCGGATGTATTCTTGAAAATGCTGGCTTAGCGGCCGACGTCGTCTGTCTTGACAACCTTGTCTTCCTCGTCAATGCAGGCAACATCACTCCACGCCCATTCCACACCATCAGCCCGTAGCCTATCAACGACCCTGTGAAAGATCGCCGCCGTGAAATGGCTGTTTTCAATTCGCGGGATCGTCCACGGCGTGCCGAGTATTGGTAGCGCGGCCACTGCTGCCGAATCATCGCCGTTGACATCCCGAATCTCCCATCCGCCTCTTGTATATGACAGGATGTTATATCTGGGCCATGTGGACAACGTTTCTCTAAACCGATCTGAGCGTTTCGATATAGAGTAGTCTTCGCGGCCAGTAGTCCTCAACCAAGTCCCAGCGCTCTCTCCTGAGCATATGCCTCTATTCATGTTAGTGTCTGCTGCACGAGGGGGATTCCACAGCCGTACCATAACCATAGTGTATTGGTTTGGCTGTGGGCTCCAATTTGACCATGCAAGAGAAAATCAAAGTCAGCCTTGTCCCAACACACATTTCTATACTTGACACGTTCGCTGATATTTACCCCGCCTGATCTGTACGTCTGTCTACTCGGTCTCGGAGCGATTCTGAAATCACCGGGGCTAAGTGTTTCGTGAAGCCTGTCTGCCCAGCTTGAGAGGAATTCGTTCTAATGGAGAGGGCTGAGCTTACAGGGTTAAATACATTATTTCTCACTGAAACATGCGATTATTGATTGACCAGTTCCGCTGATTTACTAGCCAGAGCCAAGTAAATCAGACTAAGTATATAAAGCCCAGTGCTTATATCACTATAGAATGCTTGCTTATTAACGTAGTACAGCTTGTAAGCTGAAGTATTACACTGCCAACTTCATCGGAGCGGTATCAAGCTTCTTACTGTTCAGTACCCAGCAATCGACTCAACACCCACAGAACTGAGCGACCGCCAAGCATAACAATATATTGTTACACCAAACAGTCCGGGACGATGGCTTCAATGTCAGAAACGCCTAATATGATGTATGCTGGGTCCAGCATACCCACAGGCCGGGGCACGGAAATATGGATGCCAGAAGCTCGTTCTTTAGAAGACGTGCTGGCGTTTCTGCAGTACCTCCAAGTCAACTACTTCTTCTCGCCCAACTGGAATAGAGGCGAGGCGATAGCCGGGGGCAAATACCGCAGAATTATGGACACAGATATGGCGTATAACCCTTCCATGCAGATAAGGCTAGAGCGATTCAAGGCGATCATCGATCAAAAGCGGCAAATCGAGCACCATCCCATGGACGAGAGCTTGTGGCACTTGGCACCCCTTTCAGTCTGCCTGGACCGCTATCTCGGCATTTTACTCGCAAGACAGACTGCACCCCTAGAAGGCTATGCTCTCCAACTGGGCCAAGTGCAGAGTACTGTACGGCCGAAATCCAAACTTTGTATCCTCCATGTCTGCTACCCAGCGATCATCCTTTCAAGTCCTCTTGGACTGGTGGTCAGCTTCCTACTGCGATAACGAGCTTCCACGGGCTGCTCAGTTAACTATGGAACGTCATTTTCGGACAGCGGATCCAACGGACCCCAATGAGGGTTGGCAAGCTTCGGACACCTTGACGCCACACGATCTCTACCATGCTCATTGCTTTTCCCTATTCCTCAAGGAGTTTCACCCCCTTCATTGGGAGCCAAATCTCAGTGTTGTCTATCTGCGTCGATTACAATTGCAACGATTCCGTGCGGCGCGTATTGGGATTTGCCGGCGACTCGCCTACGCCACACTCTGGGTGCGGTTCGGCGAGGAAACTAACACCAATAAATTGACCAGAGCGAGGAATGCAGACTACCCGGATCTTCTGCTCAATGAGGGGCTTTGGGCAAACGGGCCCCAGGAAGGCAGCGTTTCAAGGCCATATTACCTCTGGGACACAGTTCTCGATAAAAAGATGGAAACTGGTCAGTTTGATGAATGTCCTTCATATGTATGCATCAGCCATACATGGGGCAGATGGCGCGAGACATCCTCCGCGCTCTTCCATGACGTACCTTGGCCAGTCCCACGAAACACGCAATTCGTCGTTGACGAGATTCCGCATCGTCTAAAAAGTTTGGCGACAAAAATAGGACAAAGATTCATCTGGCTCGATCTCTTCTGTATACCTCAAGTGCCCTCCAAGCTGGCCGACTCTGAAATCAGGCGTCAGGCAGTCATCTTTCGAGGCTCCTATGCATGCATTGCATGGCTTAACGACGTTTCCTCATGGGCCGGGACACAAGGAGCACTTGATTGGCTCAGCATTCACTATCTCATAGCCACGGGCCGTCCTCCATATCCTAGAATACCTCGGATGAGCCAGAGCGCCCAGTCAATACGAGATGAACTGTTGGCTCAAGCATCTCTTGGCTCCGAGCTTACCCGGACTGGCGAATATATGCAAGAGCCTGTCAGCTGGTTCTCCGCCCTCTGGACCTTGCAAGAGGCAGTTCTGTGCCCTAATATGCAAATGTATTCGAGGGATTGGGAACCGCTGGTCGATCGCCTGCGTGTGCCTATCACCCTAAAGTCCTTGATGCTATTTCTCGAGGACGCCCGCAGGAACATTAACCCTCGAATGACCCCACTTGACCGACCACTTTCCGATCCTGCCTCGTACGAAGACGCCTTGACGAGCCATACACGCCTGTACGAGTGGTGGGACAGCATTGAAAGCCTCTGGCCTCCCGGTCCACAACAGCTGGACAGACTGAGACTCTTGACGCGCCTTCACAATGTGTTTGGCTCGCAAGATCCTGTCACCGTCTGCATCAATGCCAACATCAGACAGTGTTCGGGGAGCCGTGCTCCAGCCATCATGTCTGCTCTCGCAGTGCCTGACTGGCGCAACACAAGCGGACACACAACCCAAGGCGACGTCTAAAACGAAGAACTCGTTCTGGGTATGTATCCACAGCAATTTCTTGCTAAGGCGGCGCAAAGAATTGGAGCGACATTCTATGGAGCTGCTACACACTCGATCCAACTTACAAATCAATTGCATACAAGTCTACGAGATAACAAGCCTATGGGAAGTATGCTGCCCTTCACAGCAACACCGGGCTGGTTCTGGGGCATAGCCAGAGCGCATGACCGCCTTTGGATCAAACGCGCCGATCGCAAGTCTGTCTCCAGCTGGAAAATATTGGGTAATGGTATCGTTATGATTAAGGACGTCGACATTATAGCCTTTTCAGACCAGCATTCATTCGTTTCCACCGTGTCTGCCACGCTCAGCTATTTTGCGCCGGATGACCAAGCTGAGACTAGCGATTCCACAGTCAGCAGCGTCGCTCTTGGGGCAGAGCTGTGCCGGATTTCAGCGGCTCACAATGGTGCATTGCTGTATGCAGTTTCACTAACTGAGGATGTCGATTGCGATTACGGAATTCTGCTTATAGGGTCGCGAGACACTTCAGAGCATCCTGGGCCAAAGTGCTTTCTGAAATTTGGGTTATTAAAGTGTCATCGATCCGTGTCGACTTATTACAGAAGAGATCAGAATTGGAACGTTTTATAAAAAGACTCACATTACAGCACATGCTCAACATGCTGCAAGAGAGATGGTTTGAGCAATTTTGGAATGTTCTATCATTGAACCAGCCGTGCTACTGCTGCTTGATACGCTTAAAGTTATTGGAAATATAGTAGCTAGTATAGAGCTGTCGACAAATTTATATATATGCTGGTGGACGAGGCTGTGCCTTATGGCCGCTGAAGCATCGATTATTACCGAACCAAAGCTCTATAAGAAGGGTTTATCGGACTGCATGAAAATCTATCTATATCTCGAATATCTAATATTTTCTGTGAGAACAGATATCAATGATGAACTTGAACATGTATGGAAATATCAAATTAACAGATCTTGCGGCTGTTTTCAGGAGCGGAATATATTGTAAGCCTTCTTCCGTGTCGTCTGGTCTGGTCATACTTACCATGCTATTGATGCCCATATTATGGAGACAGGGGAAACAGAGTCGGAGATCTTTCCGACTTGAAAGTCCCCATGGAAGTGATGACAATATGCAAATCTGCCAGATGCACAGTGAATACGATACTGCATATACGTGGATTAACTTATCCTTCCTCTTGCGGAGGAGCAGCCAAAGACGCCCGCAGCCGTCGTAGAGCTGAAGAGTACTTAAGTATTCTAAGATATTTGAGCCAAACGCAAGACTACCTTCCCCCGAGCGATCTGTCGTTGAAGTACGAACTGGATGAGCGTACTTTACGATACGGGGATCAAGGGCTAAACACGTGGTCGTTGCATGAGCTGCTGCACTATGAGCGGGATAATATCAACCATTCCACAGCAGTGACCTGCAAAGCAGGAAAAATGGCTCGAGAGTCAACTGTAGTATCTTTGCTTTACTTTCCACCTATGTGTGCTATAGACAAGACTAGCTGCGTTAAATATTTCAGGGTTGATTGAATGAAACTTCTGCTAAGCCGAAGTCGATTATGGACCCGTGCCTAGCATCCCGGCTCTTTCCAGCACTCTCTTCAAGAAGCCGAGTAACGGAGCCACCCACTCTTTCCTTACCGGAACGTGATGACCACCGGGGTGGACGATAACCTCAGGCTCCACACACCTCTCCACCAAGTCCCTACACCGTGACTCTACAACTACCGTATCCATGCTGCCGAAGAAGTGGCATGTCGGTGTCTTGATACCGCCCTCATATAACCAACCGAGCTGAGCACCAGGCCGTGCAACAAACCCTGAGTACGAGATGCAAAACTTCAAGGGCTGCTCTCCATTCGCTTCTCGCAGACGCTCCATCCACGCCTTATATCTTTCACCCTCGGGCATAGCTCGGCTGCGCTCCAATGCTGAGGCAACCAGTGCACCCACCGCCGCGCCCTGACTGAAGCCCATGATACCATCGATACCGCCAGCTTCTTCGATCGCATCGGCAATAGCGAGCATACCCTCCTCGAACCCACGATAGACTCCCGGCTCCTCGTCGTGGAGAAACCAGCCATAGGCGTCGAGCTCCCCGGCGGATTCTTCCCCTCCGTCTACACGCGGCTGAAAACCTGGGATATCTGAGGGCTGCAGCCGGTGCGGACCGGTCGGGTAGATGCGGGTTGCTTTGATGCTTGGTAGAGCTTTGGCTATTAACTTTGACAGGGCGCCTGTCTTGGCACGGAATACAGGGCCGGATTGTGCGTAACCTACCAGCGAGGTTAGTGCTAGTCCGGCCAAACAAAAAGAGAGCTCTCAACAAGCTATAACATGTCATTACCGTGGAGCATGAGAATCTTCAGTTCCTGTTTCTCTGCGCTGCCCCCACTAGCGGCAGCTCCCTTCTGCTTGGCCGGCTCAAGCGAGCCTGGTCCTTCATTTGCTGGCATAACGAGGTAAGTACCTCTTGTTTCAATTCCGAATGCTGATATTGTGCTCCCGGTGTTCTTTGAAGACGGTGAATAGAACGAGAAGGAATGATAGAGTGACTCAAGGAATGGTCCGAGAGTTTTGCAATCTCTTTCGAACCCTGACGCGAGGTTCCACTGTAATTAGTAATTCAGTGGAGATGATTATCCGGGTTGGAATTTAAGGGCGTCATGTGCCTCGATTTCAAATATCATTTTCGATGCAAGAACTAGCATGATATGATATAAATAGGTAGTTATTATACCGACCGAGAAATTTCTAAATGCTATTGTGTAGGCAATTTACTTTTCTTTGAGATATCAGTTTTCTAAGCCTTGCTGCATATTCTATATTTGAACTGGAGACTATGTTGTCTTCAAGTACTGTTATTCAGACAATCTCGCTTTAAAATGAAGTTTACAATCCAAAAGCAGCAAGTGGCAAAAACGAAGATGAATGAACATGAAAATATGTGCAAACCAAATACCAGTTATTATTATAACTCATCCAACATGCAGGTCACAAAACAGGTCACAGACAAACAAGGACCAGGTATCATAACTCAACATCAGACAACCAACAAGGATTATATAACCTAGGGTTAGAGTTACAAGCTATAACTAATCAGGAGAGGACTAGAGCAGTTGATGATTAATCCTCGCAGTTCAGGCTATGAACTGCAGCAATTAGCCACCAACTCTCACAATCCACACTAAAGAGCTGGATATATAAGAATATATTCATTACTATTAGATAGATTATTATATATAGCTCTTTAGTTATCAATCTAAATATTCATTTATTATATAATTGAATAGCCCTAAAGGCAGTAAATATTTGCACTCTTATCAGGATTTATATTTTGATATTGCTCTTATTAGCATAATGTTATAACCCATCTGTTATAACCCATTCAACATGCAGGTCACAAAAACAGGCCCCGCCAACAAAGAGACCAGGTGTCACAACTCAATGTTAACAACCAACAGGATTATATAAGCAAGGGTTAGGGTTACAGGATTAGTATGGATCAGCTACTAATCCAGAGTAATCCGGATCACTAGGATCACTACACTGATCCAAGTGATCCAGGATTCTATACTGAAGAGCTGGATATATAAGAATATATTTATTACTATTAGATAGATCATTATATATAGCTTTTCAGTTATTAATCTAAGTATTCATTTGTTATATATTTGAATAGCCTTAAAGGCAGTAAATACTTGTACTCTTATCAGAACTTATATATTTCCATATTTAAGGATTTATATTTTAATATTGCTCTTATTAGTATAAATCTAATCAGTATTTAAGGATCTCAGGATTACTGCAATATTTATTATATTTTGATAACTTTTATTCAGGAATAGTTTAATATATACCCTTTGAATAATACAGAAATATAATAGCTTCCTAAATCCTAATTAGATCTATTAATAGCAGTGCTATTAATCTTATTAACCAAATTGAAGCATTTATAAAGCATATCAAGGAATTTGAGGAACAGAAATTGAATAGCAAAGAATTCTATTATAAGATAGAAGCCTCTGCAGCCTATGATAGAGAATATTATAATCTCTAGGCCTTTTTAACCTAGTATAAAGCCTATTTCTACTATAAGGAAAAGAAATTCCTGAAAAAAGCTGATAAGATTATCTTTGCTGGAACTAGATTTAAAGGAGATATATTCACTTAGTTTAAGCTTATTCTTAGGAACTATTTCGAGTATAATAAGCTTGAGCAGAATAAGAATATTAAGCATATCTTCAATGATTTCGATAATCTCGAATAAATATTTAAGAATATTTTTGGCAATATGGATAAATAATGCAAGGCGGAATAAGAGCTTCTTAAGTTTAAGCAAATTAAGTCTGCAGCTAAATATATTATAGAGTTCTAGAAAGCTTTCTTATATTTGCAATAGGATAATATAGCTTTTATTATCTAATATTATAATAAATTTAAGGATAAGATTAAGAATAATCTTATATATATAGAATAATCTATAAAGCTAATAGATTTTATTATATTTGCTATAAAGATTAATAATAGATAGTATAAGCGCAGATTAGAGAAATAAGGGAAAGCTTATATCCCTTAAATTGCATATATCTAATCTAATATAGGAAAGAAATATTAGTATAATAAAGGATCTAGTAATTAGGGATGCCTAAGTATAGCCTATAATAGAATAATATATGCAGAACTAATGGAAATCAATACAATTTATTAATATAAATAATAATAAATAAATAGTAATATTAAATGCTTTAGTTGCAAAAAGTATAGCTACTTTATATAAGAATGCTAATATCTTAGGAAGCTATAATAGTAATTTATCCTAGAAAGATAATAGGCAAATATAGCAGAATAATAAATCAATATTCTCATATAATATATAGACTAGTGCATTTGCATAGATACTAAATGCTAGATCTACTATATATCTGAAGTAATTTGCAAATATTATGCTGATTATCTATAATATCTAATAAGCTATTCCAACTTTAATTAAAACTCAGAGCAAATAATAGATCTTAATTATTACTAACTATCTTAGATAGCCTGCTATAATAATTAATATATATTATATCTCAGCAAGAAAGAAGCATTAGAATAATTCTCTAAGCAATATAGAAAGATAGAATCGCACTATAAATAAGCATTTAGCGATAATAATATAAATACCTTAGATACTATAGAACAAATATTCAAGGAATATTTATAGGAATAATAACTAGCTAAATAATCAATTAGCAATTAGGAAATAGAATTATTAGAAATCTTTAATTATAACTATGCTATAGTAGAATTAGAATAAAGCCTATAGCAAATCTTTAATCTAATAGATAAAGAGAAATAATAATCTCAGGCTATATAATTTAATATTAAATATTAGATCCTAGGAATTTCCTTTAAATAAGCAATCACTAAAATTTAGTATTATAACTAGTTAACTAAGAATAGAGAAAATCTCAGAATCTCCTCTAGATATCTCTATCACTATAATATAAAATAAGCCTTATATATTTTCTATAATTGCATAATCTATCTATTTAACAAAATTAGCAATAATTAGTTTCTAACTAGGCTAAAAGGAAATAAGCCTATAATTCTCTATATTAAAGAGAATCTCAAATTCAAAGTTAAAATCAACTAATAGTTAAGTTATATAATTATTAGATTACTAGAATAATTTCTAGTAGAATATATTATTAATAAGAATAATTAGTAGAATTGCTTATATAAAAATTGCAATATCTATAATCCCTAGAAACTCAAGGAATAGCATTAGAATAGAAAATTCTGAGAAATTATAACTAAGGAACTTAGAGAATAAAACTAAGAGGCGAAAAAAGCTTTTGAAGCTCTAATATTATATAGAAGATATTAGAAAGAAGCTAAAAGATTAGCTTAATAAGCAGCAAGGAATGCTCTAAAAAAATAGAATTGCTTATAAGAGATAATAGATAATTAGAACCAGAGATATAATCTCTCTATGCAACTTTAGAAGCTGATATAGCATATATAATATTTAAAGCAAAGATTAATAGAAAATAATATAATGCTTTATTAAATAGCAGCATATAGGGAAATTTCATATCTCTATAAATTATTAATAGAGATAAGATCCTATAATATAAGAAGATAGAGATTTATATATTCAGAACTATAGATAGAATAAATATCAATTATAGCTAAGATATTATTAATATAGAGATTAATTATCTATTAATTATAATCTATAGCAAAATAACTTCTATTATATTAGATATTATAGAAATAGCATAATATAAGCTGATACTAGAGATATTATAGCTTAGGAAATATAATTCTCAAATCAATTAAATTACTAGCTAGATCTTATAGGATAATGCTATCATTTATAGAAAGATTATAATTAATAGCAAAAGAATAGATTTAATTACTAAAATATATTCAAAGAAAAAAGCTTTAGATAAACTTATAGATATCTCTAAATTAGCAAAGCTAATAGCTTATAAAGAAGAATCTAGCAATAATAAATCTGCAAAGATAATATTAAGGTGTTATAACCCATTCAACATGCAGGTTACAGAATAGGCCTTGCCAACAAAGGAACCAGGTATCACAACCCAATATCAACAACCAACAGGATTATGTAAGCAAGGGTTAGGATTACAGGATTAGTATAGATCAGCTACTGATCCAGAGTGATCCAGATCACTAGAATCACCACACTAATCCAAGTGATCCAGGCCTCTATACTGAAGAGCTGGATATATAAGGACACATTCATTACCATTAGATAGATCATTATATATAGCTCTTCAGTTATCAATCTAAGTATTCATTTATTATATACTTGAATAGCCCTAAAGGCAGTGAATACTTATACACTTATCAGGATTTGTATATTTCCGTATTTAAAGATTTATACTTTGATATCGCTTTTATTAGCATAAATCTAATTAGTACTTAGGAATCTCAGAATTACTGCAGTGCTTATTATATTTTGATAACTCTTATTCAGGAATAATTTAGTATATACTCTTTGAATAATATAGAAATATAATAGCTCCCTAAACCCCAACTGGATCTATCAGTAGCAGTATTACTAATCTCACTGACCAAATTGAAGCATTTATAAAGCATATTAAGGAACTCGAGGAATAGAAATCGAATAGCAAAGAATTCTACTATAAGATAGAAGCCTCTGCGCCCTATAGTAGAGAATATTATATTCTCTAAGCCTTTTTAATCCAGTATAAGGCTTACTTCTATCATAAGGAAAAGAAGTTCCTAAAGGAAGCTGATAAAATTATCTTTGCTAAAATCAGACTTAAAGGAAATACATTTACTTAGTTTAAGCCTACCCTCAGAAATTACTTCGAGTATAATAGGCCTAAATAGGATAAGAATACTAAATATATTTTCGAAGATTTCAACAACTTTGAATAAGTATTCAAGGATATCTTCAGCAATATAGACAAATAATATAAGGCTAAATAAGAGCTTCTTAAGCTTAAGCAAACCAAATCCGCAGCTAAGTATACTATAGAATTCCGGAAAGCCTTTTTACACTTGCAATAGGATAATATAGCTTTTATTGCCTAATACTATAATAAATTCAAGGATAAGATCAAAGATAATCTTATATGCATAGAATAATCTATGAAGCTAGTAAACTTTATTGCACTTGCTATAAAGATTAATGATAAATAGTATAAATGCAGATTAGAAAAACAAGGGAAAGCTTATATCCTTTGGATTGCATATATCTAATCTAATATAAGAAAGAAATATTAGCACAATAAAGAAACTAGTAACTAGGGATGCTCTAGCATAGCTTATAGTGGAATAATATATACAGAACTAATAGAAATCAATATAGCTTATTGATATAAACAATAATAAATAAATAGCAATATCAAATGCTTTAATTGCAGAAAGCATAGCTACTTCGCATAAGAATACTAATACCCTAGGAAGCTATAATAGCAACTTATTCTAGAAGAATAATAAGTAAATATAATAAAACAGCAAATCAATATTCTCATATAATATATAAACTAATGCATTTGCACAAACACTAAGTGCCAGATCTACTATATATCCGAAATAACCTGCAAATATTATACTAATTATCTATAGCACCTAAACCACCCTAATCCTAATCAAAACTCAGAGCAAATGATAAACCTTGATCATTGCTAACTATCTTAGATAGCCTGCTATAATAATCAATGCATATCATATCTTAGCAAGAAAAAAGCATCAGAATAATTCTCTAAGCAATATAAAAAGGCAGAACTATACTATAAATAAGCACTTAGCAATAGCAACACAGATATCTCAGATATTATAGAACAAGTATTCAGAGAATATTTGCAGGAATAACAATTAGCTAAATAATCAACTAGCAATTAGAAAACAGAATTATCAGAAACCCTTAATCATAATTATACTATAGCAGAATTAGAATAAAGCCTATAATAAATCTTTAATCTAATAAATAAAGAAAAATAATAATTCTAAGCTATATGATTTAATATCAAATATTAGATCCTAGGAATTTCTCTTAGATAAGTAATCACTAAGATTTAGTATTGCAACTAGTTAACCAAAAATAGAGAAAATCTTAGAATCTCCCCTAGGCATCTCTACTACTATAATATAGGATAGATTTTATGCATTTTCCACAACTATATAACCCATCTATCCAATAAAGTTAGCAATAATTAGTTCTTAACTAGGCTAAAAGAAAACAGGCCTATAATCCTCTATACTAAAGAAAATCTCAGATTCAAAGTTAAAATCAATTAATAATTGAATTATATAATTATCAGATTATTAGAATAGTTTCTAGCTGAATATATTATCTATAGGGATAATTAGCAAGATTATTTATATGAAAATTGCAATATCTATAATCCTTAGAAACTCAAAGAATAGCATTAGAATAGAAAGCTCTGAGAGATTATAATTAAGGAACTTAGGGAGTAAAACTAAGAGGCAAAAAAAGCTTTTGAAGCTCTAATACTATGCAAAAAATATCAGAAAAAAGCTAAAAGACTAGCTTAATAAATAGCAAGAAATACCCTAAAAAAACAAGATCACTTATAAGGGATAACAGATGATCAGAACTAGAGATACAATCCCTCTATGCAACTCTAGGAGCTAATATAGCATATATAATACTCGAAATAGAGATTAATAGAAAATAATACAATATACTATTGGATAATAGCATATAGAGAAACTTCATATTCCTACAAATCATCAATAGAGATAAGATCCTATAGCATAAAAAGATAGAAATCTATATACTCAGAACTATAGATAGAATAAATATCAATTATAGCTAAGATATTATCAATATAGAGACTAATTATCTACTAGTTATAATCTATAGCAAAATAATTTCTATTATATTAGATATCATAGAAATAGCGCAATATAAGCTAATACTAGGGATATTATAGCTTAGGAAGTATAATCCTCAAATCAATTAGACTATTAGCTAGATCTTATAAGATAATGCTATTATCTATAGGAAGATTGCAATTAATAGCAAAGGAATAGATTTAATCACTGAAATATACTCAAGAAAAAAGCCTCAAATAAATCTATAAATATCTCCAAATCAGCAGAGCTAATAGCTTATAGAGAAAAATCTAGCAATAATAAACCCACAAAGATAGTATTAGAGCATCAGCAGATTAATATAATAACAAGCATATACAAATCCTCAGAAATATAGTCTAGCTCAGAGCAATAACAGAAATGCAAATTCTGGAATTACAAGGAAATCTTATAACTAGAAGCATCAAATATTACAAAGAAATATAGAAGCTAAGCAGGGTATAACACTGCTCCTAATCTACGAAAAAAGCAAGCAGTAAATAAAAGAAAAAATGCTCAATAATATCTCCTATTTCTCCAAATAGCAGAAACAGAGAAAGATAGACTAATACTAATATTCGCTGGAATACTATGAGAATACCACGAATTTACAAAATTATTCCAAGGAAAACTAGATATAGAATTTCCAGAATATAGCCTATATAACTATGAAATACCACTAAAAGAAGAAATTCAACTATAGTTTTTCCCTATCTATAAACTCAACAAAGCAAAGCTAGAAGCACTCAGAGAATATCTTGATAAAAATCTGAAAAAAGGATATATCAAACTATTATAATCACTAGCAGAATATCTAATCCTATTTATACTAAAGAAAAATAGAAAACTTCAATTTTGCATAGACTATAGATAGCTCAATAATATTACTATCAAAAATCAATACTTATTACTACTTTTCAAGGAAATCAGAGATAGGCTATAAGATGCATAATAATTCATAGCATTAGATCTCAAAGAGATATATGCATATATCCGCATCAAAGAGAGAGAAGAATAGAAGATAGTATTCAAAACTCGCTACAGATACTACAAATACCTGATTATACCCTTTAGATTAACCAATATACTAGTATCCTTCCAGGAGATAATCAACTATATTCTCTGCGAATTCCTGGATATTATATATATCATTTACCTCAATAATATCTTTATCTACTCTAGGATTCTCATAGAATATAAGCAGGATATATAGCAAATACTCTAAATACTTCAAGATGCGTATCTCCTAGTAGAACTAATAAAAAGCTATTTCCATATCTAGAAAGTCAACTATCTCAGATATATAATCAAGCTAAGATATATCAGAATACAAAAAGATAAGATTCAGGCAATTAGAGATTAGCCTAAACCAAAGAATATCAGGGATATCAAAGCATTCCTCAGATATGCTAACTTCTATAGGCAATTCATTAGCAAATACAGCAATATTGCATAACTATTTACTAATCTCACCAAAAAGAAAATACTATTCATATAGCAAAAGAGAGAAAATCAAGCTTTTAACACTATCAAAGAACTAATTACTAGAGATCTAATATTAGAGGAATCAAACTTTAACAAGAAATACAAGCTTTATATAGATTTATCAGACTATATACTTAGCATAGAACTCAACTAATACAATAAACAAAAATAACTATAAATAGTTGCTAATTTCTCAAAGAAGCTTAATAAACTAGAATTATAATATAGAATACTAGATAAAAAACTTATAGCTATAATGAAATCATTCAAAGAATAGGAATACTACCTTATAAGCGCTAAATATATAATCAAAGTATTTTCAGATTATAAGAACCTTACTATATTTATAATAACAAAGAATCTCAACTAATAGCAAATAAAATAAGCAGAATACTTATCTCAGTTTGATTTCAAGGTTATCTATATCCAAGGCAAGAAAAATGCCAGAGCAGATACTCTTAGCAGAAAAGCAAATTACTAGAATAAAATCGAAGAAAAAATTCAGAATATCTTTGCAATCAGCAAAGATAAAAACCTTATTAATATACACAAGAAACTAGATATTACCCTCAAAATCAAATACTAAAGCAAAATACCAGAACAAATAATATCTATAGAATAGAATAAGTATATCAAAGAAACATATAGTGCACTAGCCTATAGATACCAAAGAATCAAGGCAATATATAAATAAATCAGGAGATATTGGAATCCCCTAGAACTCAAAAGATAAATCACTAAAATCATTAAGAAATATAACAACTGCAATAAAAACAAGGCAAATCAATATAAACCTTACAAACTACTGCAACCTCTACTAATATCTAGCGCTATATAGCAATCCATCAGCCTAGATTTCATTATTAAGCTATCTCTCTTACAAAAACCTTTAACTAAAGTGCAATATAATAGCATCTTAGTAATAATTTGTAAACTAAGCAAATATATATATTTCATCCTCTATAAGGAAAGCAGTATATTAGAAGATCTCGCATATATATTCCTCAGAATAATTATAAGCAAGCATAGCATACTATAAGAAATCATCTCCAATAAAGACAGGAAATTTGCATCCAAATTCTAGATCTTACTTATAAAACAACTTAATATAATACAACAAATATCCATAGTATTCTACCCTGAAATAGATAGATAAATAGAATAAATAAACCAGATTATCAAGTAATACCTATAAAGCTATATCAACTAGAAACAGAATAACTAGATTAAACTACTACCACTAGCAGAATTCGCATATAATAGCACAGATATAAGCATTACAGGAATATCCCTATTCTATATACTCTACAGATATAACCCTATAGCATACCACAAAATAATACCTAGCAGATAAGCTGAAGAAGCAGATAAGAAAGCTATAAGACTAAGAGAAATCCATAGAAACCTCTAGGAAAAGATCACAGAAGCAAGAAATACTATAACATACTATGCAAACTCCAAAAGGATTAAGAGATTAATCCTATAGGAAGAAAATAAGATCTACTTACAACGAAAAAACATCAAAATAATATAACCAAGCAACAAACTAGATCACAAAAAACTAGGACTATTTCAAATTTTACGAAAAATCTCCTTAGTCAACTACAAACTTGCAATCCCTTATAAGAGACTATATCCAATCTTCTATATCTTGCTCCTCAAATCAGCATTAGCAAACACAGAATTTGCATATAATATCAACTTAGAACCAGATAAATAATAATATGAAATAGAATAAATACTGAATATATAGAAATAAGGAAAAAGATACTAATACCTTATAAAGTGGAAAAACTATAATTATAGCGAAAACTTATAGGAAAAGCTAGCTAATATCAGCAATAACTTAATTAAGGAATATTAGGAAATAAACAACTAGGAAAAACCCATTAGATAACTATCTTAAACACCAGAAAAAGAATTAACACCTTTACTACCTAAGAAAGAAAACTACCCTGAAATATTAGGATCCAAGATCACAGAACTCCAATCTATAATCTCCAGATAATCCTGCAATATCAGATAAATCTCCTTCTCCCAAAAAAAATAATCCTCCTTATCTATAAAACCCTCCAGGGAATTAAAACCACAATAAATCATCTTTGCAGCATACTTCTCCAGCAGATAACACTGCTTGCGCATATAATCTAGTTGAGCTTACGAAGATAGCAGGGTTTGAAGAGCTATAGCATTTGCAGATTTAGCTTCAGCCTCTTCACTCAGAATCCTGCGCTTCTCTCAAATCAGGCACCCTGCTAAAAGGAAATTAGCAAGGAGATATATAAAAAAAAAAAAAATAACAATAATAATTCATCTGCAGCAGCAGAAAAACAACTAGTATCACAGCTCTAACCCAGACAAATATACTCTCTGCATCGAGAAGAGTTCTTAGCAAAATAATAAGTGGAATCTATCTTATAATAAAAGGCATAGGCAGGTATCTTAATACCAAAAACCGAAATAAGCTCAGCAAGATAGTGGCGCTCTTAAGCTTTATTAGAATAACTAGGATAAGACTTATTAATTCTATTTGATATCTCAATTAGAAAAGCAAGATTATATGCACAAAGGGCTTGCTAGGATATTTACAGAAGATCATTAAGAATAACAATTAATAAGAGGGAGATGATATTATAACCTATTCAATATGCAGATCACAGAATAAGCCCTGCTAACAAAGGAACTAGATATTATAACCCAATATTAATAACTAATAGGATTATATAAGCAAGGGTTAGGGTTACAGGATTAGTATAGATCAGCTACTAATCCAGAGTAATCTAGATTACTAGGATCACTATACTAATCCAAATAATTCAAGCCTCTATACTAAAGAGCTGGATATATAAGAATATATTTATTATCATTAGATAGATCATTATATATAGCTCTTCAGTTGTCAATCTAAATATTCATTTATCACATATTTGAATAGCCCTAAAGGCAGTGAATATTTGCATACTTATCAGAACTTATATATTTCTATATTTAAGGATTTATACTTTGATATCGCTCTTATTAGCATAAACCCAATCAGTACTTAGGAATCTCAGGATTACTGCAGTGCTTATTATATAAGGCATTAGCAGATTAATATAATAATAAGTATATATAGATTTTCAGAAATATAATCTAGCTTAGAGCAATAATAGAAATACAAACTCTGAAATCACAAAGAAATCTTATAATCAGAAGCATCAGATATTATAAGGAAATATAGAAGCTAAGCAGAGTATAATGCTGCCTCTAATCTATGAAAAAAGCAAATAGCAAACAAAAGAAAAAATACTCAATAATATCTCCTATTTCTCCAAATAGCAAAAACAGAGAAAGATAAACTAATACTAATATTTGCTAAAATACTATAAGAATATCACAAATTCACAAAATTATTCCAAGGAAAACTAGATATAGAATTTCCAGAATATAGCCTATATAACTATAAAATACCACTAAAAGAAAAAACTTAACTATAATTCTTCTCTATCTATAAATTCGATGAAATAAAGCTAAAGATATTCAGAGAATATCTTAATGAAAATCTAAAGAAAAGATATATTAGATTATTATAATTACTAGCAGAATATCTAATCTTATTTATACTAAAAAAGAATAGAAAATTTCGACTCTATGTAGATTATAGATAGCTTAATAATATTACTATCAAAAATTAATACCTATTGCTACTCTTCAAAGAAATCAGAGATAGATTATAAGATATATAATAGTTTATAGTATTAGATCTCAAAGAAATATATATGCATATCTATATTAAGAAAGAAGAAAAATGGAAAATAATATTCAGAATTTACTATAAATACTATAAGTATCTAATTATGCTTTTTGGATTAACTAATATATTAATATCCTTCTAAGAGATAATTAATTATATTTTCTGTAAATTCCTAGATATTATATATATTATCTATCTTAATAATATTCTTATTTACTCTAGAATTCTCATAAAATATAAGCAGGATATATAGCAGATATTTTAGATATTTCAAAATATGCATCTCTTAGTAAAACTAACAAAGAGCTATTTTTATATCTAGAAAATCAATTATCTCAGATATATAATTAAGCTAGGATATATTAGAATATAAAAAGATAAGATTTAGATAATTAGAGATTAGCTTAAATCAAAGAATATTAGGGATATTAGAGCATTCCTCAGATATACTAATTTCTATAGATAATTTATTAGTAAATATAGCAATATTGCATAATTATTTATTAATTTTACTAAGAAAGAAATGCTATTTGCATAGCAAAAAGAAGAAAATCAAGCTTTTAATACTATTAAGAAACTAGTTATCAAAGATCTGATATTAGAGAAATTAAACCCTAATAAGAAATATAAGCTTTATATAAACTTATTAGATTATATACTTAGTGCAAAACTCAATTAGTGCAATAAATAAAGATAATTACAAATAATTGCTAATTTCTCAAAGAAACTTAATAGATTAGAGTTATAATATAAAATACTAGATAAAGAACTTATAGCTATAGTAGAATTATTCAAGGAATAGGAATATTATTTTATAAATACTAAATATATAATCAAAGTATTTTCAGATTATAAGAATTTTACTATATTTATAATAATAAAGAATTTCAACTAATAATAAGTAAAATAAGCAGAGTATCTATCTTAGTTTGATTTCAAGGTTATCTATATCTAAGGCAAAGAGAATACTAGAGCAGATGCTCTTAGTAAAAGAGCAGATCACTAGAATAAAATCAAAGAAGAAATTCAGAATATCTTTGCAATTAGCAAAGATAGAGATCTTATTAATATATACAGGGAATTAGATATTATTCTCAGAATCGAATATTAAGGCAAAGCATTAGAATAGATGATATCTGCAGAATAGGAAAAATATATCAAAGAAATATATAGCATATTAGCTTATAGATACTAAGGAATCAGGGCAATATATAAGCAAATTAGAAGATATTAGAATTCTCTGGGATTTAAGAAATAAATTACTAAAATTATCAAGAAATATAATAATTGCAATAAAAATAAAGCAAATTGATATAAACCTTATAAACTATTGCAATTTTTACTAATATCTAGTATTATATAGCAATCTATTAGCTTAGATTTCATTATTAAGCTATTTTTCTTATAAGAACTTTTAATTAAAATGCAATATAATAGCATCTTAGTAGTAGTTTGCAAATTAAGCAAATATATATATTTTATCTTTTATAAGGAAAGTAGTATATTAGAAAACTTTATATATATATTTCTTAGAATAATTATAAGCAAATATAATATATTATAAGAAATTATCTCTGATAAAGATAGGAAATTTGCATTCAAATTCTAGATTTTACTTATAAAATAATTTAGAGCAATATAATAAATATCTATAATATTTTACCCTAAAATAGATAAATAGATAGAATAAATAAATCAGATTATTAAGCAATATCTATAAAGCTATATCAATTAGAAATAGAATAATTAGATTAAACTATTACTATTAGCAGAATTTATATATAATAGCGCAAATATAAGCACTATAGGAGTATTCCTATTCTATGCACTCTATAGATACAACTCTATAGTATATTATAAGATGATATCTGGCGGATAAGCTGAAGAAGCAGATAAAAAAGCTATAAGATTAAGAGAAATCCATAGAGATCTTCAGAAAAAGATTGCAGAAGCAAGAAATACTATAATATATTATACAAACTCCAAAAGAATTAAAAGATTAATCCTATAGAAAGAAGATAAAGTCTACTTATAATGCAAAAATATCAAAATAATATAACTAAGTGATAAATTGGATTATAAGAAATTTGGATTATTTCAAATTTTACAGAAAATCTCTCTAATTAACTATAAACTTGCAATTCCTTATAAGAGATTATATCTAGTTTTCTATATTTTGCTTCTCGAATTAATATTAGCAGATATAGAATTTGCATATAATATTAATCTAGAATTAGATAAATAATAATATAAAATGAAATAAATACTAAATATGCGAAAATGAGAAAAGGAATATTAATATCTTATAAAATAGAAAAATTATAATTATAGTGAAAACTTATAGAAAAGATTAGCTAATATCAGCAATAATTCTATTAAGGAATATTAGGAAATAAATAATTAGGAAAAATCTGCTAAATAACTATCTTAAATATAAGCAGGAGAATCAATATTAGCACCTATATCTTTAGCAATATCTTTACTATCTAAGAAAAGAGATTACCCTGAAATATTAGGATTTAGGATTATAGAACTCTAGTCTATAATCTCCAGATAATCTTATAATATCAAGCAGATCTCCTTTTCCTAAAGAGAATAATCCTTCTTATCTGCGAAACCCTCTAAGGAATTAAAACCACAATAAATTATCTCTGCAGTATACTTCTCTAGCAGATGATACTGCTTGCGCGCATAATCTAGTTGAGCTTGCGAAGATAGTAGGATTTGAAGAGCTGCAGTATTCGCAGATTCAGCTTCAGCTTCTTCACTTAGAATTCTGCGCTTCTCCTGAATTAGGAGCTCTGCTGAAAGGAAGTTAGCAAGGAAACAAAAAAAAAAAAAATAACTCACCTGCAGCAGCAGAAAAACAACTAATATCACAGCTCTAATCTAGCTGGATATATTCTCTGCATCAAAAAGAATTCTTAATAAAATAATAAGTAGAATTTATCTTGCAACAAAAGGTATAGGCAGATATCTTGATACCAAAAACTGAAATAAGCTTAGCAAGATAGTAATACTCTTAAGCTTTATTGGAATAATTAGAATAAGATTTATTGATTCTATTTGATATCTTAATTAGAAAAGCAAAATTATATATATAAAGAGCTTGCTAGGATATTTATAAAAGATTATTAAGAATAATAACTGATAGAAGAGAGATGATATTATAACCTATTTAATATATAGATTATAAAAATAGGCTCTGCTAATAAAGAGATTAGATATCACAACTTAATATCAATAATCAACAGGATTATATAAACAAAGATTAGAGTTATAGAATTAGTATAGATCAGCTATTAATCCAGAGTAATCTGGATTACTAGGATCACTATATTAATCTAAATAATCTAGAACTCTATACTAAAGAGCTGGATATATAAGGATATATTCATTACTATTAGATAGATCATTATATATAGCTCTTCAGTTGTTAATCTAAGTATTCATTTATTACACATTTGAATAGCCCTAAAGGCAGTGAATACTTGCACTTCTATCAGAACTTATACATTTCTATATTCAAGGATTTACACTTTGATATTGCTCTTATTAGCATAAATCTAATCAGTACTTAGAGATCTCAGAATTACTGCAGTGCTCATTACACCATCTAATATGCAGGTCGCAAACAGGTTACAAGCAAGCAAGAACTAGGTGTTATAACTCAACATTAAGACAAGCAATAAGGATTATATAACCCAGGGTTAGGATTATAATAGGGATAGATTATTAGATCACCAGATGATCCAATGAGCTAGGATCACCTAAATCACTAATAATCCAAGGTAAGCTATACTAAAGAGCTAGATATATAAAGACACATTTATTACTATTAGATAGATTATTATATATAGCTCTTCAGTTATCAATCTAAGTATTCATTTATTATATATTTGAATAGCTCCAAAGGTAGTAAATACTTGCACTTTTATCAGGATTTATATATTTCTATATTCAAAGATTTATACTTTGATATCGCTCTTATTAGCATAAATCTAATTAGTACTTAGGAATCTCAGAATTACTATAATACTTATTATATTTTAATAACTCTTATTTAGAAATAGTTCAGTATATACCCCTTGAATAATATGGAAATATAATAGCTTCCTAAACCCTAATTAGATCTATTAGCAGCAGCACTACTAATCTTACTAATTAAATTAAAGCATTTATAAAGCATATTAAGAAACTTAAGGAATAGAAATTGAATAGCAAAGAATTCCACTATAAAATAGAAGCTTTTATACCCTATAAAGAAAAGCAATATACTCTTTAGGCCTTTTTAACCTAGTGCAAAGCCTATTTCTATTATGAAGAAAAGAAGTTCCTAAAGAAGGCTGATAAGATTATTTTCGCTGGAATCTAACTTAAGGGAAATATACTCACTTGGTTCAAATCTACTCTCAGGAACTACTTCGAGTATAATAAGCCCAAATAGAATAAAAATACTAAGTATATCTTCTATAACTTTGATAACCTTGAATAAGCACTTAAGGATATTTTTAGCGATATAAATAAATAATGCAAAGCTAAATAAGAGCTCTTTAAGCTTAAGCAGATTAAATCTGCAGCTAAATATATCACAGAATTCCAAAAAGCCTCTTTATACTTATAGTAGGATAATATAGCTCTTATTGCTTAATACTATAATAGATTTAAGAATAAGATTAAGAATAATCTTATATATATAGAATAATCTATGAAACTAGTAGATTTTATTATATTTGCTATAAAGATTAATAATAGATAATATAAATGCAGATTAGAAAAATAAGGAAAAGCTTATATCCCTTAGATTGCATATATTTAAGCTAATATAAGAAAGAAATACTAATATAATAAAAGATCTAGTAACTAGAGATGCTTAAGCATAGCCTATAGTAGAATAATATATGCAGAATTAATAGAAATTAATGCAATTTATTAATATAAATAATAATAAATAAATAGCAATATTAAATGCTTTAATTACAGAAAGCATAGCTATTTCGCATAAGAATGCTAATATCTTAGAAAGCTATAATAGTAATCTATCCTAGAAAAATAATAAGTAAATATAGCAGAATAGCAAATTAATATTCTCATATAATATATAAACTAATGCATTTGTATAGATATTAAATGCTAGATCTACTATATATCTGAAATAATCTGCAAATATTGCGCTAATTATCTATAGCATCTAATAAACTATTCTAACTCTAATTAAAACTTAGGGCAAATAATAAATCTTGATTATTGCTAACTATTTTAAATAGCTTGCTATAATAATCAATATATATTATATCTTAGTAAGAAAAAAGTATTAGAATAATTCCTTAAGCAATATAAGAAGATAGAATTATGCTATAAATAAGCATTTAGCAATAATAATATAGATATCTCAGATATTATAGAATAAATATTCAGGGAATATTTACAGGAATAATAACTAGCTAAATAATTAATTAGCAGTTGGAAAATGGAATTATTAGAAACTCTTAATTATAAATATACTATAGCAGAATTAGAATAAGAATTATAGCAAATCCTTGATCTAATAAATAAAGAAAAATAATAATCTTAGGCTATATAATTTAATGCTAAATATTAGATTCTAGGAATTCCCTTTAAATAGGCAATTACTAAAATTCGATATTGCAACTAGTTAACTAAAAATAGAGAAAATCTCAGAATCTCCTCTAAGCATCTTTACTACTATAATATAGGATAGATTTCATATATCTTCTATAACTATATAACTTATCTATCTAATAAAATTAGCAATAATTAGTTTCTAATTAGATTAAAAGGAAATAAGCTTATAACTCTCTATATCAAAGAAAATCTTAGATTCAAAATTAAGATCAATTAGTAATTAAGCTATATAATCATTGGATTACTAGAATAGTTTTCTGCGAAATATATTATTAATAAAAATAACTAGTAGAATTACTTATATAAAAACTATAATATCTATAATTCTTAGAAACTCAAGGAATAATATTAGGATAGAAAGCTCTGAAAAACTATAACTAAGGAATTTAAAGAGCAAAACTAAAAGGCGAAAAAAGCCTTTGAAGCCCTAATACTATATAGAAGATACTAGAGAGAAGCTAAAAAACTAGCTCAATAAGCAGCAAGAAATGCCCTAAAAGAATAAGATTGCTTATAAAGGATAATAGATAATCAGAACTAGAGATATAATCTCTCTATGCAACTTAGAGAGCTAATATAGCATATATAATATTCAAAGCAGAGATTAATAGAAAATAATATAATGCATTATTAGATAATAGCATATAGGAAAACTTTATATCTCTATAAATCATTAATAGAAATAAAATCCTATAGCATAAGAAAATAGAAATCTATATATTTAGAATTATAGATAGAATAAATATTGATTATAGCTAAGATATTATTAATATAGAAATTAATTATCTATTAGTTATAATCTATAGCAGAATAATTTCTATTATATTAGATATTATAGAAATAATATAATATAAACTAATACTAAGAATATTATAGCTTAGAGAGCATAATTCTCAAATTAATTAAACTATTAGCTAGATTTTATAGAATAATGCTATTATTTATAGAAAGATTATAATTAATAGCAAAGGAATAGATTTAATTACTAAAGTGCACTTAAAGAAAAAAGCTTCAAATAAATCTATAAATATCTCTAAATCAGCAGAGCTAATAGCTTATAGAGAAAAATCTAGCAATAATAAATCTGCAAAGATAATACTAGAGCATTAGCAGATTAATATAATAATAAATATATACAAATCTTTAGAAATATAATCTAGCTTAAAGCAATAATAGAAATATAAACTTTAAAATTATAAAGAAATCTTATAATTAGAAATATCAGATATTATAAGAAAATATAGAAGCTAAGCAAAATATAATATTACTTCTAATCTATAAAAAAAGCAAATAGCAAACAAAAGAAAAAATATTTAATAATATCTTCTATTTCTCTAAATAGCAGAAATAGAGAAAAATAAACTAATATTAATATTCGCTGAAATATTATAAAAATATTATAAATTTATAAAACTATTCCAAGGAAAACTAGATATAGGATTTCCAGAATATAGTTTATATAATTATAAAATATCTCTAAAAAAAGAAACTCAACTATAGTTTTTCCTTATCTATAGCCTTAATAAAGCAAAGCTAGAAGCACTTAGAGAATATCTTAATAAGAATCTAAAGAAGAAATATATCAAATTATTATAATTATTAGCAAGATATCTAATCCTATTTATATCAAAGAAGAATAGAAAACTCTAACTTTGCATAGATTATAAATAGCTTAATAATATTATTATCAAAAACTAATATCTATTACTATTCTTCAAAGAAATCAGAGATAGATTATAAGGCATATAATGATTTATAGCATTAGATCTCAAAGAAATATATGCATATATCTGCATTAAAGAGAGAGAAAAATAGAAAATAGCATTTAGAATTTGCTATAAATATTATAAATATCTAATTATATCTTTTGGATTAATTAATATATTAGTATTCTTCTAGGAAATAATTAATTATATTCTCTGCAAATTCTTAGATATTATATGCATTATTTATCTTAATAATATCTTTATTTATTCTAAAATCTTTATAGAATATAAGCAAGATATATAGCAAATACTCTAAATATTTTAAAATATATATCTTCTAGTAGAATTAATAAAAAGCTATTTTCATATTTAGAAAATCAATTATCTTAGATATATAATTAAGCTAGAATATATTAAGATGCAAAAAGATAAGATTTAAGCAATTAAAGATTAGCTTAAATCAAAGAATATTAGAGATATTAAAGCATTTCTCGAATATATCAACTTCTATAAATAGTTTATTAGCAAATATAGCAATATTATATAGCTATTTACTAATCTCACCAAAAAAGAAATACTATTTATATAGCAAAAGAAAGAAAATTAAGCCTTTAATATTATTAAGAAACTAATTATCAAAAACCTAATATTAGAAGAATTAAATCTTAATAAAGAATATAAACTCTATATAAATTTATCAGATTATATATTTAATGCAGAATTTAATTAGCATAATAAATAGAGATAATTACAAATAATTGCTAATTTCTCAAAGAAACTTAATAGATTAGAATTATAATATAAAATATTAGATAAAGAATTTATAGCAATAATAGAAATATTCAAAGAATAGAAATACTATCTTATAAGCGCTAAGCATATAATCAAAGTATTTTCAGATTATAAAAACCTTATTATATTTATAATTATAAAAAATCTTAATAAATAATAAATAAGATAAGCAGAATATCTATTCTAATTTGATTTCAACATTATCTATATCTAAAGCAAAGAAAATGCAAAAGCAAATACTTTTAGCAGAAAAGCAAACTACTAGGATAAAATCAAAGAAGAAATATAAAATATTTTCGCAACTAATAAAGATAGAAATCTTATTAATATATATAGAGAATTAGATATTACTCTTAGGATCAAATACTAAGGCAAAATACTAGAATAGATAATATCTGCGAAATAAGATAAATATATTAAGGAAATATATAGCATATTAATCTATAAATACTAAGGAATTAGAGCAATATATAAGCGAATTAGGAGATATTAGAATTCTCTAGAATTTAAGAAATAAATTACTAAGATTATCAAAGAATATAATAATTATAATAAAAATAAGGCAAATTAATATAAATCTTATAAATTATTGCAATTTGTACTAATATCTAGTACTATTTAGTAATCTATTAGCTTAGATTTTATTATTAAGCTATCTCTTTTATAAGAACTTTTAACTAAAATGCAATATAATAGTATTTTAGTAATAATTTGTAAACTAAGCAAATATATATATTTTACCTTTTATAAGAAAAGCAATATATTAGAAAATCTTATATATATATTTCTTAGAATAATTATAAGCAAGTATAATATGCTATAAGAAATTATCTCTAATAGAAATAGGAAATTTATATCTAAGTTTTAAATCTTATTTATAAAATAATTTAAAGCAATATAACAAATATCTATAATATTCTATTCTAAAATAAATAGATAAATAGAATAAATAAACTAGATTATTAAATAATATCTATAAAGCTATATTAATTAGAAATAAAATAACTAAATTAAATTATTACTACTAGCAGAATTCATATATAATAGCGCAGATATAAGCATTATAGAAATATCCCTATTCTATGCACTCTATAGATATAATCCTATAGCATATTATGAAATAATATCTAGCAAATAAGCTGAAAAAGCAAATAAGAAAGCTATAAAACTAAGAGAAATCTATAAGAATCTCTAGAGAAAGATTACAGAAGCAAGAAATACTATAATATACTATGCAAACTTCAAAAAGATTAAAAGATTAATTCTATAAAAGAAAGATAAAATCTACTTATAATGCAAAAATATCAAAATAATATAACTAAGCAATAAATTAGATTATAAGAAATTTAGATTATTTCAAATTTTATAGAAAATCTCTCTAATTAATTACAAATTTGCAATTTCCTATAAAAGATTATATCTAATCTTCTATATTTTACTTCTTAAATTAATATTAGCAAATGCAAAATTTGCATATAATATTAATCTGGAATTAGATAAGCAATAATATAAAATAGAATAAATATTAGATATATAATAATAAGAAAGAGAATATTAATATTTTATAAAATAGAAAAACTATAATTATAGCGAAAACTCTTAGAAAAAATCAGCTAATATTAGCAATAATCTTATTAAAGAATATTAGCAGTTAATCTAGCAATATAATAATAATAAAAATTATCTAGAAAAATTGCTCTATTTTAGAATAATCCTTAGAAAAGCTAAGAATTATATTACCTTTAATTAAGAAACTAAACTAATCTACCACTAAATTCCCTATATCTATAGAATTCTAGTCAAAACCTTTAAAGGAAGAATTCCTAGCAGCAATAATTAATTCCTCAGAAATAGCCTTTTGCATAGCAAAAGCTGCATAATAATGCTTTTTCTCAGCCTTTTTAGCCTTAATATGCTCTAATTTCTTCATATTATTAATACTATAATATATTATGCATATTATCTTCTCAAATCACATCTTCTTCTATTTATATAATTGGAGAATCTTCTTCTTAGCAGCTTACAATTTATTCTCTAACTCTTAATATTAAGTAGCAATCTTGCGCAACTCTGAAAGGCTAATACCTTAGATATCATAGCAGAAATAATTAAGCCGAATATATTTGGTATAGCAAGAAGAATCAGAAGAAGAAATCTAATAGGAAGAAATTCCCTAACTCTTACAAAATAAGCAAAAAGGTATAGTGAAAAGATTCTGAAGAATAGCAGAAAAAAGATTTTCATATTTCTCAGTTTTTTGAGAATAAGATTTAGGAAATTAGGATTTATTGATTCTATTTAATATTTCAATTAGAAAAGTAAGATTATATATATAAAGGATTTATTAGGATATTTATAGAAAATTATTAAGGATAATAACTAATAGAAAGGAGATAATATTATAATTTATCTAATATATAGATTATAAATAGATTATAAGTAAATAAGAACCAGATATTATAATTTAATATTAAAATAAGTAATAAGGATTATATAATCTAGAATTAGAATTATAATAGGAATAGATTATTAGATTACTAGATAATCTAATAAGCTAGGATTACTTAGATTACTAGTAATCCAAGGTAAGCTATATTAAAAAGCTAGATATATAAGGATATATTTATTACTATTAGATAGATTATTATATATAGCTCTTTAGTTATTAATCTAAATATTTATTTGTTATATACTTAAATAGCTCCAAAGGCAGTAAATATTTGCACTCTTATCAGAACTTATATATTTCTATATTCAAAGATTTATATTTTGATATTGCTCTTATTAGCATAAACCTAATCAGTACTTAGGAATCTCAGGATTACTGCAGTGCTCATTACACATAAAATCTAATTAATACTTAGGAATCTCAGAATTACTGCAATGCTTATTATGTTTTGATAATTCTTATTTAAAAATAGTTCAATATATATCCTTTGAATAATATAGAAATATAATAGCTTTCTAAATCCTAACTAGATCTGTTAGCAGTAATACTATTAATTTTACTAATCAAATTAAAGCATTTATAAAGCATATTAAAGAATTCGAGAAATAGAAATTAAATAGCAAGGAGTTCTACTATAAAATAGAAGCTCTTATGCCCTATAGTAGAGAATGCTATACTCTCTAGGCCTTTTTAATCTAATATAAAGCCTATTTCTATTATAAGGAAAAGAAGTTCCTGAAGAAATCTGATAAAATTATCTTTGCTGGAATTAGATTTAAAGGAAATATGCTCACTTAGTTTAAATCTATCTTTAGGAATTACTTCGAATATAATAAATCTGAATAGAATAAAAATATAAAGCATATCTTCTATAATTTCGATAATTTTAAATAGGTATTTAAGGATATCTTTAGCAATATAAATAAATAATATAAAGCTAAATGCAAATTTCTTAAGTTTAAGTAGATTAAATTTGCAGCTAAATATATTATAGAATTTCAGAAAATCTTCTTATATTTATAATAAAATAATATAGCTTTTATTACTTAATATTATAATAAATTCAAAGATAAGATTAAGGATAATCTTATATATGCAGAATAATCTATAGAGCTAATAGATTTTATTGCATTTGCTATAAAAATTAATAATAGATAATATAAATGCAGATTAGAAAAACAAGGAAAAGCTTATATCCCTTGAATTATATATATCTAAGCTAATATAAAAAAGAAATATTAGCATAATAAAAGATCTAATAACTAGAGATATTCTAATATAGCCTCCCCTATCCTAAAGTCAAAGTATCCTCTAAGTAGAGAATAGTTTTTTTGAGTAGGAGATTTTTCGGCGCTAGCGAATATAGGGGTAAGAGGATTGTTTTTTTCTTCTATAAATTATCCTCTACTCAATTTTTAAGCTTTCCAGCTCCTTTTAATTTGAAGTTTAATCGCTATCTTTAAAACTCTACTATTTCTGAATTTCAAGTTCTTATTATCTTCCTTTCTATTTCAATTGCAGAATTTATATTTCTAAGGTAAAAGATTGACATAATTAGATCTATATTTTTACTTATATTAAAAATAACTAATTGCCTTGCTTTATTTTTAGAGCTTATCCCTAATTTATAATTCTAATTAGAATTTAGCTATAGTGTAATAAGCACTGCAGTAATTCTAAGATTTCTAAATACTAATTGGGTTTATGTTAATAAGAGCAATATCAAAGTGTAAATCCTTGAATATGGAAATATATAAGTTCTGATGAGAGTGCAAGTATTTACTGCCTTTGGGGCTATCCAAGTGTATAACAAATGGATACTTAGATTGACAACTGAAGAGCTATGTTATAACCCATCCAACATGCAGGTCACAGGGAGCGGCACAGCACCAAGGACACCCAGAACAGACCCCACAGCGTAGCAGATTCAACACTTAGCCACGGAAAGCAAGACAGGGATATGTAACCCAGGGTTAGGGTTAGTAGTGCCAATATGTTAACTATGCCCATAGTCAACATATTCCGAAACTAACTATGAGAACTATGAATATAGTCACAAATAGTTGGAACTGAAGAGCTGGATATATAAGGACACATTTATTACCATTAGATAAATCATTGTACATAGCTCTTCAGTCGTTAATCTAAGTATTCATTTGTTATACACTTGAATAGCTCCAAAGGCAGTGAATACTTGCACTCTTATCAGGATTTGTATATTTCCGTATTTAAGAACTTACACTTTGACATCGCTCTTATTAGCATAAACCCAATTAGTACTTAGGAATCTTAGGATTACTGCAATGCTCATTATAAGCTATATACAATGATTTATCTAATGATAATGAATATGTCCTTATATATCCAGCTTTTCAGTCCTAACTATTTGTGACTATATTTATATTTCTTATAGTTGGTTTTGGAATATGTTAACTATAGATATAGTTAATATATTAGCGCTATTAACCCTAACCCTGGGTTATATATTCCTATTTTGCTTCTATAGCTAAGTGTTGAATCTGCTGTGTTATAGGGGTTTGTTCTAGGTGTCCCTAGTGCTATGCTGCTTCCTGTGATCTGCATATTAGATAAGTTATAATATTATCTCCCTTCTATCAATTATTATCCTCAATAATCTTCTATAAGTATCCTAGCAAATTATTCGTATATGTGATCACGCCTTCCTAATTCGTCATATCGCCTAGTATCAACAAATTCTATATTCGAAAACCTCTTTCTTCTCTGATCAAAAGTACTCAGGATTGTGATCTTCTTATTGCTCGCATTTTGAAGAGTTTTGTCGAGATGCCTATGTATTCTTATTGCAAGAGCTAGAATCTTGAAAACTGCAAGGCTTCTCTATCTGAGTCTTCTCGCTGTGTTGAGTGCATCTGCCTAGGCTATTCCAAATGTGATATAATAGATCCTTCTCCCAAGGAGCTTCGCAATATTGCCTCTTAATACTAGAGATTAGAGAATAAGATCAAACGAAAAGAAACTAAGCTCCTTCGCCTTTATCAGCAGAAGCGGATATAGTTGGATAAGATAAAGCGCGCTCTATGCTATAGAATTACTTATATAGAGGAGTTAGAGCATATTGAGGCTGAAGAGGCTGAGAAGGAGCATTGTTGTGCTGCAGAGAAGCAATAGCTGGTTGAGATTTTAGTTTCTGAGAATCCTCTTCCCAAGGAGATTCCTGGTTAGGGTTTGGAATTTAGTTTAACTAAATAATCTGATTTCCTAGTTGCTAGAATTAAAAGGCTTAGTATTAGATTGCTTTCTATAGATTATTCTAATTTAGGGAGATCTGCTTAGATAGTATTTTTCTAATATTTCTTAATTGAATTATTGCTAATATTAGCTAGTTTTTCCTATAAGTTTTCGCTATAATTATAGTTTTTCCATTTTATAAGATATTAATATTCTTTTTCTTATTTTCATATATTTAATATCTATTTTATTTTATATTATTATTTATCTAGTTTCAGATTGATATTATATATAAATTCTGCATCTATTAGTGCTAATTTAAGGAGTAAGATATAGAAAACTGGATATAATCTTTTATAAGAGATTATAAATTTGTAATTAATTAGGGAGATTTTCTATAAGATTTGAAATAATCCAAATTTCTTATAATCTAATTTATCGCTTAGTTATATTATTTTGATATTTTTTTATTATAAATAGATCTTATCTTTCTTTTGTAGAATTAGTTTTTTTAATTTTTTTGGAATTTGCATAGTATATTATAGTATTTCTTGCTTCTATAACTTTTTTCTGGAGATCTCTATAGATTTCCCTTAGTTTTATAGCTTTTTTATCTGCTTTTTTAGCTTATCTGCTAGATATTATTTCGTAATATATTATAGAATTGTGTTTATAGAGTATATAGAATAGGGATATTCCTATAATGCTTATATCTATGCTATTATATGCGAATTCTGCTAATAGTAATAATTTAATCTAGTTATTCTATTCCTAATTGATATAGCTTTATAGATATTGCTTAATAATCTAGTTTATTTATTCTATTTATTTATCTATTTTAGAGTAGAATACTATGGATATTTATTATATTGCTCTAAGTTATTTTATAAGTGAGATCCAAAATTTAGATATAAATTTCCTATCTCTATTAGAGATAATTTCTTATAGCATATTATGCTTGCTTATAATTATTCTAAGAAATATATATATAAGATCTTCTAATATACTGCTTTCCTTATAAAGGATAAAGTATATATACTTGCTTAATCTGCAAACTATTACTAAGATGCTATTATATTGCACTTTAGTTAAAGATTTTTATAAGAAAAATAATTTAATAATAAAATCTAAACTAATAAATTGCTATATAGCACTAGATATTAATAGAGATTATAATAATCTATAAGATTTATATTAATTTATTTTATTTTTGTTATAATTATTATATTCTTTGATAATTTTAGTAATCTGCCTCTTAAATTCTAGAGAATTCTAATATCTCCTAATTTATTCATATATTGCTCTAATTCCTTAATATCTATAGATTAATATATTATATATTTCTTTGATATATTTATTCTATTCTATAGATATTATTTATTCTAATATTTTGCTTTAGTATTTGATTCTAAGAGTAATATTTAGTTCCTTATATATATTAATAAGATCTTTATCTTTGCTGATTGCAAAGATATTCTGAATTTCTTCTTCGATTTTATTCTAATAATCTGCTTTTCTGCTAAGAGCATCTGCTTTAGCATTTTCTCTACTTTGGATATAGATAATCTTGAAATCAAACTAAGATAAGTATTCTGCTTATTTTATTTATTATTAGTTAAGGTTTTTCATTATTATAAATATAGTAAGATTTTTATAGTTTGAAAATATTTTAATTATATATTTAGCTTCTATAAGATAATATTTCTATTTTTTGAATAATTCTACTATAGCTATAAATTCTTTATTTGATATTCTATATTATAGCTCTAATCTATTGAATTTCTTTGAGAAATTAGCAATTATCTATAGTTATTTCTATTTATTGCGCTAGTTAAGTTCTGCGCTAAATATATAGTTTAATGAGTTTATATAAAGCTTATATTTCTTGTTAGGATTTGATTTCTCTAGTATTAGATCTCTAATAACTAGTTTTTTAATAATATTAAAAATCTAGCTTTCTTCTCTTTGCTATATAAATAATACTTCCTTTTTAGTGAAATTAGTAAATAGCTATATAATATTGCTATATTTGCTAATAAATTACCTATAGAAGTTAGCATATCTAAGAAATGCTCTAATATCCCTATCCTAAAGTCAAAGTGTCCTCTAAGTAGAGGACAGTTTTTTTGGGTGGGAGATTTTTCGGCGCT